>CAJQZM010034764.1:175-37093 GCA_907164665.1 Colias nastes
CCGTGCACGCCGATGCAGCAGGGGTGCGCGATGACCTCGCACGCCATGTGCTCGGCCGCGTGGCCCGCGCGCCCCGCCGCCGCCGCGCCGTCCAGCGCCGACTTGCGGCAGATCGGCCACTTGGTGATGTCATCTGGCCACTCGTGCGGCGCTATCGAGCGGGGCGCTTCGCAGAATCTGTAAATTATTTCATAGACTGTCAATCTATGTACATACAAAACTGAACAATATTTTTGGCGGCACTGAAGTTAGGCACGACTCGATGTGTAGGACTGTACTGTGTTGAAGATGACGTAGTGCCAATTTTGGCCCGGTCAGTAACTTACTTATATTATTGGTATTCACGGGTAAAGTTTCTAACTTGTAGGGGTTAATATTAGGAAGTACTGAAAACTGCACCGATCATGAAAACTCATCAACTAACAGAAAAATTCAATATTCAGGAGTGCGAAAGGCTTTCTTCGCTTAAAAAAAATACCGTGAAGTACCTTCAACAAATCTTAATGCAACGCTTTCGGAGTAGAAGAGGTATCATATTATAATATTACTAGTGGTCCGCCCCGGCTTCGCCCGTGGTACCTACATGTTTAAACTATCCTATCTCTCAAGTTGGATCGAACTGCACATGGTGTGCGAATTTTATTATAATCGGTTAAGTGGTTTAGGAGTCCATTGAGGACAAACATTGTGACACGAGATTTATATATGTCGTGGCCATATCGTAGATTTGCTCATTTCATGAAATGATTGATCATTTCACGAAATGGTCGCATTTTATGAAATGGCCAACATAGTTTGATCAGATCGTTAAATCGTCAATGTTTCACGATTTGGTCATCCACATTTGGCCAGATCGTATAAAATATAGACAGTCCATAAATTATTAAAAAAATTCAGAATATTTTAAGAACTTGTTTATTGTCATTTAAGTTAGTGCCGCGGCAGCGGCCGGCGAATGCCAGAAGCGAATGGTTTTTGCAATAGAAAACAGTTAGGTTAGGTTAGGTTAGACTTTAATAAACAACGCACGAGCCGAGCGAGCAAAGCGAGCGTGCCGCGGCAGCGGCCGGCGAGTGCCAGAAGCGAATCGCTTTTTAAAAAAGAAACAATTATAATATATAGAAGGATATATAAATATAGTTATGTACCTATAGGATTTTAGACGCATTTTTTCTTCAATATAAGATATCCGCAGTTTCCATAGTACTCGAACCTCTTCGTCGTAAATTCTTTGCTATGACTTTCTTCATAATATTGTAATTAAACGAATTATGAAGTTTTTAACTGCGAATAATTAAATTTTCGCCAGCGTCCGCCATCTTATCACATAAACACAGCGCTTGCAGCGCCTCTACCAATAATTAATGTAACTATTTTACGATATGATCAAATAATTTTGATCATTTCATGATCCATTGGCCATATCGAGAAACGATTTCTTATCATTGATCTGCTCAAACCACATCATGATGTGGCCAATAGACATTCAACCATTTCATGAAATGCGCCCATTTCACGAAATGATCGATCATTTCATGAAATGAGCAAATCTACGATATGGCCACGACATATATATTAAGATACGTCCAAAATAAGCAAATTATTCACTTCAACATAAAAATTAACATTAAACAGATATAATGGTACTTACTTTGGGTCTAAGCCACAAACTGAGCCCGATATCCGTCCCCCGGGCCCCGAGTCCCCAGATGACCACTTCTTCCACGTTGATATTGTATTCTGCAATTTTTTAAATTAAATATTAACGATGGAGTACAGTTTACTAAATCAGTGGTAAAAATTTAACTAGATTTCAATACATATTACAGTTTTACACTAGTTAATTTAATTCATCTGCTTGTCTCATACCTTCATTTCTTAGTCGCGTATTTAACCATAAAATGCGGTGCGTGACTTTTAAGTAACCTTTCAAATTTTTCATGATTCACGTAGGTACAAAGAGACAGATAATAAATCACTGAATCGTGTAGGTAGACAAATCAAAATCTCATAATATTTAATATACAGTATATGTAGTTTAGTATGTCTCTTAAAATATATTAAAGTAATATAATTTTAACTTGAAATGCAATAAACAAACTTAGCCAGTAAATACGGATTATCCCAAATGAAGAAAGCTTCGCCGGCGATGCAATAAAAAATTTAGCTGTGAATTAAAAAAATAAAAAACTCTATAACTCACCTTCGGTACTAATCCTCTTATCTTTGAATTGCGTGCGATGAAAATTTTTAATAAAATTACATTCGGTTTAAATACTCTAATAAAAATTTCATAGCGTATTGGAATAATAAAAATCTACATATCAAAATTACTTTCTTCTGAAATGGCAATCTCTTGATATCTTAGACCAAACCTAGACATTTTATATTTAAGGCATTTTGTAATTTTGGAAACTACCTACATATTTCTTTTATTTCTTCAATTATGCCCCTAATTATTCACATAAAATTTTACATCATATGGGTTAGAAGTCGTAAAAATAGTAATGTTGGTATTAATTATACTACCAAGAAATTATCGCCCATAAATAATAACCATTTTGACATCAAAGCTACAATATTTTAACGAGCTATAATTAAACGAAGGTATAGTTTAATTAGGTAGTTGATAATATTTTCGCAGGTATAATATTCAAATTTTGATTATAATTGAAACAACTTACAAACATATTAAAGGGCTCTTAAAAAAAAAAATTCCTTAAAATTCCAAAAAGGAGAATGGGCAAATTGGTCCTGAAACTTGGGCTAAGACCAATACACACGAAATATTGTTTTTGTGATAGATCATTACACATACCTAACGAAAAAAATAAAATAAAAAAATAAATCAACCGGGTTCTTGTACAGTCAAGGCAAAAAGTTTTATTTATTTGGCTATTATTTTGCGCACAATAACGGTGTTTTTAATTCGAGTGAAGTAAATATAAACCTAAATGTCACTGGAGTGACTGAGTTTAACCACAAAAAACGTCTAACTACGTTGAATTATAATAAACACGGTAATGGTACCTGTTACAAAACATAATATTAGTGTATTTCGGTTATTAGAAGGCTTCAGATTAGTACGTCTTTGTAAGTGAAAGTGAATAGGAGTAACATAAAGATATTGTCATTGTCTTATAACAGTTATTAATTGCAAAAAATATTATACACAAAGAAATAAAACTTGATGTGACTGTACAAAAACCCGGTTGATTTTTTTTTATATATATTTTTCCCGTTATGTATGTGTTATGATCTATTATAAAATCAATATCTCATGTGTATTGATCCAACTCAAGTGTTCAGGCCCAACTTCCATAGTAAAATGCCCATTCTCCTTTGTATCGTTCAAAAAAGTAAATTTTACTATGGACTATGGTATCATTTAGAGATAGAGTGCAATAAAATCATACAAAATTATATATCCAGGATTATTTTTCTGATCGTTTTAAATAAACTGTTATAACTTATATATCAATATCAATATTCACAATAAATCATTTTGAATTTGAATTTGAATTTGAATAGGAATCCACACAGAGCGAGCAGCCTCGCGAAGCAATTGCTGCGCGAACAAGCTTGGTCTGTGTAGACTTGTCTCGGCCCAGAAAACGGCGGTACATGCGTTTTTCTCAACTGAGCCACGTCCACACAGACCGAGCTGCTTCGCGAGGCTGCTCGCTCTATAGGGACCCGCCTTAAACTTATGCATTATTTCAATATCTTATACCTAGGAAATCAACAAAATTTACAATGTAGTCAGTAATTAATAAAAAAAAAATCATCGTCATTATAAAATAATTACCGAACAGTCCGCCTTCGAAGACTGCACACACCCGGAATCATCGTTCCGTATACAACACGCTGTGTCCCTCTCCCGCCTCGCGGACGCCGCTATCGCCCGCGCTATCCTCGCGTCGCGTCGCATGCACGGCGCGAACTTAGCCCCTAAATGTATGAGATCCGCCGCCCGAGGTCCCAACCAAAATGAAGCAGGTTCTTCCCATTCAACCTGGAAATGGGTTGAAATAATCAAACACAACATTTTGTTCTTATAAGTACGGAAAAGGTGGTAAGAATACCATTGCGATACGCACAGGCGATTCAAGTATCCTGACTACTAGTCTACTAGTCGCCGCGGAATATCTCACATACATTGTACCGGTAGCGTAGTGTGCGAGCCTACATACAAATGTATGTGAGATACTCCGCGGCGACTAGTCTCCGAGACTTGCAGGATACTTGAATCGCCTGTGCGTATCGTAATGGGAGAATGGCCTAAAAGAAAGGCTAAAAAATTCTCTATAATCCATTACACAAAGCCATAATAATATTGCATATAGGCACACATCGGCATAAATAGATCGTTAAAATTCATACACAGGACAAGAGCACACATAAAGGAAACTTAAAGCCATCCGACATTGAAAGAGACGTAATACCATAATACTCTACTCTCCAAGGCCTGTGGTCATCCGTGCCCAAATATGATATCAGGCTAAGTTCGTAAGCGGCAAAAACTCGACAAAGGGTTTACGAAGCCGCGTGACCTACATCCCTTACACTCATTAATACTCTTACTTTGTGACCTCTACGTACTGCAGTGCTTTGTTACCGACAACAAAGCTAGTAAATTGCTAATTTCATATCGTTTTTACGGTCAGTATGGGTCGATACTTTGTTTTTCTATTTTACAGCGTTTTCATTACGTCTAATGGCATAGTTTTAAATTTTTTAATGACTTCATCACATTATCGCAGATCGCTTTAATTAACTGAACGTATCACAATAAAAAAGGGACATATTATATTTCTTCTTTCATTCTTAAGATCCAAACTTATGTCTTAGAGTTGAACAACTTTTAGTCTAACAATGTTTGCGAACTTTCATATACTTAATATGAGTGTACAGAACCCTTTAGTCGTACGCTTAAGTTTTACGTGTTTTTACTACCTACTTCACAAGTTTAGGGTTACTTTTTAATTGATTATTTCTTATTCTTATACCATATTTTAAAATAAAAACAGAAAATAAATATCCATTCTACTAGCAGCTGTGCCATGCGGTTTAGACCCCGCGGATAAAACCGAGATCAAAAATAATTCACATCCCCTGTTTAAACCATTAAAGTTCAGAATTTTTTTGATAGAGCTTGAACTTCTACTAAGTAGTTGCTATTTAAATCCAATATTTATCCAAACGAACATCATTTCAATTTTTTCTATTTGTATGTACCTACCTGAGTAAAATTAGTATATAATAATCGGAACAAATTCATATTTTGTTTAATCGTTATTATAACAAGCCATTACAGGTGTTATGTCCAATGCGACAGTGACTTAAAAAAATAACAACCAAAATACATGAAATATTTTTATGTAGATGTTTCACAGATATTCGACTTATAAATTTTAAACAAGGCTTGAAAAATCAGTCCTAAAAAAACAAAAACTTACTCAAATAACCCACCCCTTCTATTACGTCTCAACCATGTCTCAACCGCATGACAATGAAGTCAAGTTTGTCCACGACATGGGATATTGATTGATGATCGTGTTGATGAATGATTGCTTGTGATACAATATCTGTCGTCTCACCCCGCTTGTTTACTTTCTATTGAATTAGTTCGTCGTAAAACATTATTTGTGACAGGTAGATATTGCTCTATTATTGAAAAATCGATAATAATACGTGAGGCGAAGATTTTATATACTTGGTATGGAATTATACAATCTACATAAATAATTAAGTGTACGTATATCGAGTAAAACAACGCCAAACTCGTTTTCAAATTACACAATGTTACCAGAACATAAAACGGATACATTTAAAAAGTTTACAAAAACGCGGCTTTTAGCCGAAATTGACTGTGGACCATTCATTTTGTTAAACTACAAACTCCGTGTAGCAACAAGCCCAAAAAACCTAATATTGTCTCATAACCGCCCACTCGCAAATAAATGTGGCTTAATGCCCTGTGTCTGAAAGCTTTGCGTCATTTACCCGCGCTATAATAAAATCTACAAAGAAACGATACTGAAACCCGACGCTTCATTACTCTCTAAAGGCACGGATTAGGTGTTTTAGCTTGTACCATAACCCTAGCTTGCAAAATTACTCATCCCTCATAACCTTTGCTAGATATACATCATCATTTAGTAAATACAAATATGCTGAATAACTTCATTTTCTCAAAGTACAGCAAGAAATTATGTCACCTTTATAAAACGAACCTGCGAAGTATTTTACGTCTCTTTACTACGACCTTTTTATGTTAAAAACAGTTTTATTTGCGAAAACTTTATTTCGCCAAGAGTGTATTACGCAACAAAATGGCCTACCGAAAGTTTAACGCCAACAAAATAATCCCGCAAATTCAGAGACATTTCTAGAAAAATAGGTAGGGGACAAATTGTGAGTTCTCAGTAAACTTGATAACGTTTGAGATTAAACCCAAACAACTAAACTATCGTCAACATACCAAGGACGGTAAAAATATTCAATATCAGAAAGAGGTGTGCCGAAGTATTTTACAAGAGGTTTTTTTAGTGAAAATACGCAGTAAAAATGAACGCACAATTTATGCAACTCTACAATAACTAAACTGAAACAGGCATTTTCCTCTTTTAATTCCAACTCTAACATTTCCATACGAACCTGTTGTAAACTAAGACTCTTCAACATGACTTGTCCCGTGTGCGTATGCCGTCCGAACCCAACAGGCCCGAAGCCATAGCACAGTAAAGCTAGCAGCAGCACCAGGGTCTGCACGGTGCTGACCCACCACGTGAAGTAAGGTCTGTAGTCTGTGAGCTCGTCCAACTGCCGAGCCACGTCACCTTCGTGTGCCATTGATTTGCGTAAGGATCGTCTGAAAATAGGGTTTCATTTGTTTAATGTTTTATATCACCTTTTCGTAACAACGTATAGTGTAATGAGGTACAAATTATATTTAAAGTAAACATTTATTCGGTGAAAATATTGTTTCATTTACAGAGAAACTCTTGGAAATAAAACGATATCAGCTTTACTAGGACCTCGTCTTATGAATTCATAGAATAAAATATTGTAGCAATGTATTTTATTCGTTAGAACAGCTATACCGAAGTGTGTTCCGCGGAACCCTAGGGTTCCGCGATACCTCTGTAGGGGTTCCGTGATGTCGCTGGTTTGGCTATCTTACTGGTAATCGTGAGATATCCATATGAAAGTTCTTTTGAAGAAGACATGCTTATGTGTTCACCGCTGCTCACAAACACTACCGGGGAAGAAATTTTTAATAAAATAAATATATTTTTTGAAGAAAATAATCTCAGTTGGGACAATTGCATTGACATTTGCACAGATGGGGCCAAGGCGATGACAGGTAAAACAGCAGGAGCAGTGTCACGAATAAAAAAAAAGCGCCTAATTGTAGTTCCAACCATTGTATTCTGCATAGACAAGCACTTGCGATGAAGCAAATGCCATCAAATCTAAAATTAGTTATGGATGAAGCGGTCAAAATAATTAATTTTATCAAATCACGACCACTACAATCCCGATTGTTTTCTTGTGTGAAGATTATGGCAGCAAACATAAAACACTGCTGCTCTATACAGAAGTGCGATGGCTGTCTCGGGGTAAAACTTCAACAAGGCTATTTGAACTTAGAGCCGAGTTACAAATGTTTTTTTCAGCAGATACTTCTTTTAATTTGAAGGACCGTTTGTATGATAAAACTTGGTTGTTCCGATTGTCTTTTATTGCGGATATCTTTCAAAAACTGAACGAATTGAATTTATCATTGCAAGGTAAACAGACAACAGTGTTTCAGGCCTATAACAAAATAACTGCCTTCAAAAGAAAATTAGATATTTGGATTATTTGCGTTGGTAAGAAAGAAATAGAAAGCTTTACGTCACTCAGTGAGTTTGTTAGCGATAACGACTCAGAAATGTTTCAAGTTGATGTGTTTGAAGAATTGGTCCAATATCTCAGTTCGATGCGCGCATCTTTTGAAAAGTATTTTCCCGAAGAACAGAATACAAAAATGAAACTGAATTCATGGATTCATAATCCTTTTTTACCCAACTTGCAAAATCCCGAAGTATGTCAAACGAGATATATGAATCTCTTTTAGAAATGTCATCAGACACAAGTATGGAGTCACTGTTCAAAACGACGCCTCTCAACGATTTTTGGTGCAAAATCCGTGATGAATAGGTATCCAATGCTTAGAAAAATGGCTCTGAATATTCTTCTCCCGTTCCCAACAACATATTTGTGCGAAACAGGATTCTCAACCTATGCAGCCACGAAAACAAAATATCGGAATAGACTGGACGCCGAACATGATATGAGACTTCAACTGTCTTCTATCAAACCTGATATCAACCAATTGATGAAAAATAAAAAACAGTTTCATACCTCCCATTAGTTAGATTTTTTCTTTTTTAATAGAATATATTCTATTATTGTATTTGCCATGTGGTAAAGTAAGTAATAATTATTAGTACCTAACTGTTACATTGTACTTTTATTATGCTTGTTAATAAAGAATACACTTTTAAAAACTATTGTTTTATTGTAGGGTTCCATCAAGTAGTTTGCTTCCCAAAAGGGTTCCGTCACCAAAAAAGTTTGAGAACCACTGCGTTAGAAGATACAACAAAAACGTATATATCAAGAAATTAAAAAAAAAAAAAGACGTGTGGCACTCGGGGACTGCCGCAGTAAAGCTATTGCATAGCATGCCTTCAAGCCACACCTCCGTGCCCGTCGGAGTGGGGAGCGTGAGGTTTTTTCGTTACGGAATTTCTCGATTCGATCCCCGCGCTCAAGGCCCGCGATAGAAGCTATGCAATAGCTTAAAAACTACATTTTGTTTTAATCTTTGTTTTTATATTATCACTTATCTTACTGGTTTATTCAAAGTTTCGTATTAAGTATCTATTAATTTTAATTAATCATGAAGTGAATTATAAATACTCATTTAGAGGCATTCAGCAAATAACGAGTATGCCAGCAATATAGCTTCTAACATCTTTACTTTTAACATTTAATTTCTTACAACGTATTAACAGCTCAGAAGGATTAGCAACATTAAACCGATAATCTCTTCAAGCACGATTGCCTAACAAACTTCACCTTTGTTGAAGCAATGATTTCAACTCACTAGACTGTGTCTAATTCGACTAGCAAGAAGTCAAGTACCCTTTACACCTGCAACTGGAAACTCATTCGAACTGCTGTACTAAGACCTTTGTATAACAATAATGGACCAACTATATCGCACTCTCATTGGAATGTAACAAGATTGAGTCAGGAGTCGGGACATGAACTCACTGCTCGTGTACCTACTGCAAATAAGGAATAATTATTGTGTCTCTACGATCATGCAAGCTGTTGAATTTAATGCCTGCAAGAATGTCTACTGACTTGCAACACGAAGAGAATGAATAAAAACTAATACGCAAAATTTTTGCAGCTGTTTTCAATACGTGAATGCAGAACGATGTTCAGATGCAAATTAATGTAAAAGGATTTAATGGTACAGGTAAATTAGCTTGGAGAAATTTTTGCATATGTAGTGGTGTGTATATTACTCAGATCTTAGAGCGCGTTTCCACTATATCGTTCTGGCCTATACAAAAATGTTTCGATATCCTAACATTACTATTTAATTTTATACTTATTCCTAGCAACACTTTTGTTTTCAATAAAAACAAGTTTTTATTTGAAAGAAAATGGTTTTGACTTTATAAAAAAAATATATCATTCAATTTCACGTCCTTGAGCAAACGACAAGGCGACTACCGTGAAACAATAAAATATCGTGTCCATAATAATTTGTTTCATAATTAATATTTGACCATAATAATTACGAAACAAAACAAATAAATAAATCGTCACTTGATAGTGGAAAGTGGAAACACGCACAAAACCAGAATAAACCAGTTTACGCTGTCCGCAGGTGCCACGTGCAGACGTTTGGTATCGTTAGAACATAAAATTCAAAAATTATAATTATTACGTATAGACCGGGAGATATTGACACAAAATTTCGAGTCATTTGTAACAGGATGGCGGTTCTACAGGGGTCTTAGTACGCAATGACAAAAAGAAAAACGATGGTGTGAACACTGGTACCGGCGGCTTAGTCGCGTGGGCGTTAGTCGAACTCGTCGGAAAAATAGCGAAAGTCAAACGATTTGTAACACAAAAATTTTAGAATTTACCGACAGCCCATAAAAAAGAAGTAGGCGGTAGTGTCATGCCATACTTTTCCGGTGTGACTTACAGCCCGCCATACCGACGCGAATGTGTTGATTTAAAAAAAAAACAATTCAACCATTTGTACCAGGCTAACTTTTGCACAGGTAACCATCGTCGTGCAGCCATTTACGAAAATCGCCATGCCATACTTTTCGGACGATTCCAAATGGTCGCCATACCGCCGAAAATCTGCAAAAATTTTTTTTTTCGCCAAACTTTTTGTACCAGTATTGCATTTGGATTTTTGGAGAGTATTTGATAAAATGTGACCATTATTATATTTGCCATACTTCTAGTAGGGGGAAAAAGTGCTGCCATACTTGAAAAATTAATTTAGTATTAATTTATATAAGTGAAGATTTCCACCACCTAGATCTTTGAAATTTTGTATTTATATTCGTTGAACCTCAAACTTACAGGAAAAATTAGTGCCATACTGTTACTAATCGTTCAAAATACGAATAAAATCTTACAATAAAAAAAAATCTTATACACATTCGCCACCTCCCACAGGTATGGCATTATCACACTTCTATTTATAATCATTCAGGAGTTGTTGAAAAAAAAAAATTAGGGTGGTACAAATGGTTCGGCGAAAAAAAAAAATTTGCAGATTTTCGGCGGTATGGCGACCATTTGAAATCGACCGAAAAGTATTGCATGGAGATTTTCGTAAATGGCTGCACGACGATGGTTACCTGTGCAAAAGTTAGCCTACAAATGGTTGAATTGTTTTTTTTAAATCAACACATTCGCGTCGGTATGGCGGGCTGTAAGTCACACCGGAAAAGTATGGCATGACACTATCGCCTACTTCTTTTTTATGGGCTATCGGTAAATTCTAAAATTTTTGTGTTACAAATTGTTTGACTTCGCTATTTTTCCGACGAGTTCGACTAACGCCCACGCGACTAAGCCGCCGGTACCAGCGTTCACACCATCGTTTTTCTTTTTGTCATTGCGTACTAAGACCCCTGTAGAACCGCCATCCTGTTACAAATGACTCGAAATTTTGTGTCAATATCTCCCGGTCTACACTACTACAAACGCAAAAATTTCTCCAAGCTAATTTACCTGTAAGCATTTGTTAATTAAAAACTGAATACAAAGAGAGGATTCATTCGCACTGCGGGCAAAATAAAAAGCCAGAGTCGGCTTTGTGGCACTCTAATAATAATTATAGAGATGTCGAAGATCGATAGCTCGTCACAGACGGCTTATCTTGAAAATCATTCACAATCCCTCAGATATTGATTTTATGACAAAGGATATATCTTTTGTTTCTTATTTTATAGACTGAAAAGGTTTTAAGTGGAATAATTATAGTTGATTATACTTTGTTCTAAGTTTAAATTATGAAGTTATATGAAACTAATATTTAATCTAGACTCCAGAGATAATGTATTAAAGGCTTTCCTAGAATTGTGGGTACAATGATTTCAATATGAATGTTGCATACGTGTATTTTTGTTTCTATATGTATTTATAAATCATGATTTGTAGATGAATTATTAAATCGTGTTCATTTGATATATGATTTATAATTTTAACTCCATTGTTACAAATTTTCACATTTCAATTTTGTTACATTCCTACCCAATTCCAATCACTAAAATGATTGTGGTTACAAGCCTGTCAATCATCAAACCACATATTATTATGGTTTAGTTACATGCAAATACAAATTAAATATAATTAAAAGATTGTTTTAATGTAAGTAGGACAATTTTATAATGCCTAGAATCCTGAACAATAGCAAAGCGGGACGTCTGCTTAAGTAGACTTAGTGGGTATACAATATACATACATGCTAGAGTAATTCCTCATATTATACATGTACCTATGTATGCTGTATAGTATATAATCTTAGTTAAAGACTCTTTAATAAAGAGAATGATATGCTTGTAGTCAGTGAACGTTTGCAAATAAATGTAACGTAGACATTCGTGCTAGAGCAATAATAAGTTAATTTAGTAACTATGACAACATAATTTGTTGTCATAGTTACTTTTACAAATTTGATTGACCACAGAAAATTGTTTATTTCAGAAAAGTTTGGCAATGATATTTATTGAATAGTACTTGCTTATATTACTGGTAAATGTTATATTACTGGCCGTGTGGACATCACTAATACAAGCACACAAGACATTTTCCTTAAATTAAACATTTAAAATAAACTTTCATGATGCGTTTATATGTATCGATATACATACCTACTTGAATGTGTGCTCGGTTACCAAGTTCAAAATTTTAATACAAATATTTCTCTATGCTAACCAATAACGTTCCTTTGAATTATAAAGTTTAATAATCAAGCGGCATACCAAGATGTTTTATTACCCACACTCAAAAATTCGTTTACAAATTGCGTGGGCCCAACATTTAAAGTAATATTGAAAAACATACGCTCGTTTAAAGTAATATAAAACAACGTGGGTGTACCGTATAGGGCTTCTCTATATGTTTAGACTTCAGACATACGATACTAGAAATAGGATCCGAATAATTCAGTCTGTCCCTCGTCTCGGGTGATGTGATTAAACTATTTAACCTGACCTTTGTGGAAGGTTGCGTACTATTTAATTGAACGTGGATTTCTTTCGTCTATTCTGTTTAATTTATTTCTTAGAATATGGAATGCTTTAATTCTAAGATTGGTTTTACCGGGAATATCATTTAATTTATTAAAATGCTCTATATGTGTGTGTGTCTAAAACACTAATGAAACCAATCCAACTCAAGTTAAAACATTAAACTCAAACTCAAACGCAAACATTTATTTATTCAATTAGACTTCTTCTAGAAGCACTTTTGAAACGTCATTACATATTTTTAACATTTACCACCGATTCGGAAAGCAGTATCTACGGAGAAGAACCGGCAAGAAACTCCATAGTTGCTCTTTATTAACACGTTTGGTTTGTGGATTATATTTTGTAATACATTACATTATGTTTTCTAAAGCAATTTCAGTAACTCTTACTATCAACAATAAAGCTACCAATTATATTTTTAAGTTCAATATTGCATTTATATAAAAATGTGAAATGTGGATGCAATATGGACAGGATTTTGTAAGTCACGATCGACTTTTACACTCTCATTACATGATTTTGTCACGAAAAACCATTTGAAAGGTAACGCGATGCAAATTATAGATTTTTACGACATGCAATATGCAACAATTATTTATTTCGTGGTAATAATAAATAGTCCATAATAAACGTACCTGCCTGCATACAAATTTGTTGGCACATAAAATGAAAAATACCTACTGACTGACTACCTTGACGAAGCGTTTAACAATGATAGATTGAATTGGGTATCAAAAGTAAATTAAACTCAGAAAACCATGTCACATTTACAAAGAGCCTAAATTCAATTTACCAATTCAACATTTTCACTCACCTTTCCCTACCACATTCACTCCGGACAAACTTAAAAAATAAATAGACACTCATGAAGTAAATTTCCTCACCGGAAGAATCTTCCAACGACGCCCATTCCGAATTGCCGCCTATTAGAGTTATCTGCGAGCGGTTCCAACATCGGGGTGTGGATGCGGACCCCCCCGGCGCCCCAGGACACGCTCCGCTCCGGCCGTCTGTACTCCACTCCAGAACCGAGAGGCGACCGGCCACTGGAATTACTCAAAAATTTAAGTCATGGTTTCCTAGTAGGATAATAGGTTCTACCTTTGCGCTACAGAAAGAAATCTCATTTGAATGAAAGTTATCATGTAGAATTAAAATACGATTGCAGTATGTATCATAGTGGACTTTATTGTCGTTTTATTTTGAACTTATTATTTCAAATACTAAATTCACTTTCTTAGAATTTCATTAAACGTGATATGTATCTAGAAAAGCTTAAAAATGAGTTGTTTATCATAACGAGCAGTACTTTTTAATGAGATGCATTATTAAAACATAACTACAAAAACAAGTTCATTACCCTTGTTATAAGCTATCCTACGAAAACGAGGATTAAACGTTTAATTTATAATGAAACAGTTTTTGGTAGGATTACTCGTTGCGCATATTATGTTAGTTGGGACGAGATTAAATCTCCAATTCAGAACCCATGTCACAGAGATTCGGACAAAGTGATATATCTGTCAAATACGACGTGTGCTTACAGCTACCCAATCAACCTTCATCTGGACATTATGTACACTTTATAAGGGCAAAGTAACGATTTAAGAAGATTAAAATGCGCATAAATGTATAGGGATAGAAGACAGGTAAATAAAGAAACTTTTATTTAAAAAAAAAAGACGTGTGGCATTCGGGGACTGCCGCGGTAAAGCTATTGCATAGCATGCCTTCAAGCCACACCTCCGCCGTGCCCGTCGGTGTGGGGAGCGTGAGGTTTTTTCGTTACGGAATTTCTGGATTCGGTCCCCGCGCTCAAGGCCCGCGATAGAAGCTATGCAATATCTTAAAAACTGAGGCTGTTTTCATTTATCACTATCACATTTATACAAGAAATCTCGTTATATTTATAGACAATGGACGTTAGCAGTTTTATAGCTAATTCATATAAAAACCTGTAAATGTTTTCATAGAATTATTAACTTAGAAATCATTCATTTAATCAGTAAGCCTTTTTATTACACTTATTCTAAACAAAATCGATCAATTTGAAATTGCGTAAGCAGAAACCTAATAGCCCGGAACAACAAAGGCTACTTTATATGGCTAAAACGGGAAGGGTCAAACTAAACTATAGACCGTACGTAAACATCAATACAGTAGGTACATAGTATTGTTGGAAATTAATACATGCAAACGATATAAAACAAAAGAAATAATTTTCGTAACGAATAAATCAAACAAAATCCTTCCATATTTCAGTCTGAAAGCAATATATTTTTTTAACAGCACATTAAACCCAGGCTCATGTGTAATTACTACTTCGGAGCAATAAATAGCGGCTCACCTTGGCCATTGGATGAGATTGTAACTTTGAAGGTGAAAGAATTTCTCCCAAATTTACGACGGATTGAAAACCAAATTTTATTGAAGTGCCAAATACATTGCCTTCGTCGTTACGTACTATAAATATCTTTAGAGACGTCTACATATAAATTACCTATTTCTTTTCAATGTAGTTCAATTTCAATTTTCAATATAAATATAATTTCGCAGTAGCTAATAAAAACCTAAACTGTAGTACCTACTAAAACAAATTTATTGTACCCACTTGCTTTAGAGCTGTTATACTTATAGGTATATCTTTATGAACAGACATCACATCCGTACTCTGTTGTTTTGTTATTGCTATTTCAGGATAACAGGAAATCATATCAAAGGAATACATAATCTGGGCGCTTGCTTATTCCATTTCATAATTAAATGCCCTCAATCACAAAGTTACAATGCTCTTTAATTTTCCTGAATAATAATTTAGAGCTTAAACTGAAATTTTAATGTTTAGCTAAAATAAAAAGCGATGCATATCAAAGTGCACCTCATAAATATTTACCGAGTTCCAACTAAACGCTGAAGTTTGAAAGTTAGTTAATTAACAATGAGAAAATATTCATTGTTTATCCAAGTTGAAATTTTTCTACAGAAGCATTGTTAAACTCTTCTAATTCATGGTAAATTGCATGCAACTTTAATCAAGTTAAAGTATGTTCGTTCGCCCTTGTGAATAATTTAATATTTTAATATATGTTATACTAGGTTTCCGCCCGCGGCTTCGCCCGCGCAGTCAAAGAAAAACCCGTATAGTTGCCGTTCCCGTGGGATTTCCGGGATTGCGTCCTTTTCCCGGGATAAAAAGTAGCCTATGTCCTTTCTCGGGTATCAAAATAACTCCATACCAAATTTCATGAAAATTGGTTCTGTAGTTTAGGCGTGATTGAGTAACAGACAGACAGACAGAGTTACTTTCGCATTTATAATATTATTAGTATATTAGTATATTAGTATATTAGTATATTAGTATAATTAGTATATTAGTATATTAGTATATTAGTATATTAGTATATTAGTATGGATGTATAAGCTGTTGTCAAAAATTACCTCTATGTATTCCTATAATAAAACTTTTTTTTTGACGTTGAATTACTATTATATAGTAGCGCTGGAAACTCTCGTGTTTTACTCCCATAAATTAATAAGCAAACGCGACTCAAACTAGAGCTCCTTACAGTACATATATTAAATGGAGGTTAATTTAATATGTCAGCCCAGCACTACATGGAGCTGAGAGAATAAGGCTGAAGCTATAATTATTACTAACTTAATTCCTGCTTTCTATTTACATTTGTTGCGCTTACATGTCTGTTTTAATATTTAGGCGACGTTGTTAAGAAAGGATAGCGTTTTTATGACCACTTTAAAAGATAATGATTAACTTTAGCCAAGAACTAGACTAACTACTAAACTGAGATAAAAACATTAAAGACACGAAAAAGTTTGGCTTCTTAACAACACGTTAACATACTTTTAACAAGAAGTAAAATGATTCTAAACTTTCAAGATATCGAGATGAAGTAGTTATTCTACAATGCAATGTAATTTAAAATTTATTCACTAAAACCGGGAAAACTGTATCCGAAAGTGCAAGTATATATAATTTTAATTAAAAGCTTATTAATCTGTCAAGTTAGCAACATGACGCTCGCGGGCTCCGACCCAACTGCGATTATTAACTAAACTTAGCTCCAAACAGATCCACTATTGCCTTAGTAACTGTTAAATTGTATGCAGGACTAATAATGTACAATGTTGAAGGCGGAATTTTGACGTTTTCATTGTATCACCAAGACATTTTAAGAACATGGCTCTTAACAGTAACTAAATAAATCAAAATGATTAATCGAAGTATCATCATGACAATCAACAAATGTCTTTCAGGAGATTAATGTGATTTTCCTCCTAATAGATCTTTTAATCTAAATGCTAGACTTTTATCTTTTTCTACCCTATTAATTACGGTTTTAGAACATATATATAAGTTCACTACATTCGTGCTTGCTTGTAATGGATAAAATTTGGAGATACTTTACACATTCTGTATGTTACTAGTAGAAAGATACATTGTTAGTGACATAATATATTTTATTTTAGTTTTCACCCATGTCAACATTTATTTATTTTTACAGTAAGTCCACAAGAATTTTAGCATCGGCAAACATAAATGCTCGTATGTATTCAAAGACATGATGTGAATGATTCCTTGCTTACACATCTACTTTTCGAAAGTCGTTCCCAGATAAGGGATCTGCTAGTAATAAATATCGTTTAGGTTTTTGGGTCAAAACTATAAAATATATGTGACCTCATTTAGACGTAGCTGACTGTAAAGCTCTTCAGATATTAATATTTTTTTGTCTCAGCGAGCGTCTCTGCTTATTTGCACAAAGAAATGAAAATTAAACAAAATTATACTTATAACTTCGTAGTTAAGTACTAAAATTTTAAATAATGAAGTATGGAGAGCATATTTTAACAAATTTTAATGCCAAATTAAACATTGTTTAGGTACTTTATGAAACATTAATTCATGTATGTTTATACCTAAAGGTACTTTTAAGTACCTGATCTCATGAACTGATCATGATCAAAACAAATCAATATTCCTGAATATATTTCATTCATTTGAACGAAATGTGTTACCAAATTATGAACATCAATAATTTTTAGAATGCTTCCCAATTACTTCAATAAACACTGCATACAAATGACACCTACCCTTTCGGTCCATCCGTAATGTCCATATCTTCATGGTGCTGATTGAGAGGTGAGATGAGTGAAGTTGGCGCGAAGAATACGTCGTCCACGTCAACTTCATCGTGCGGACTGCTTGCGCTCGCGCGGAATGATCGCGACCACTGCGCTGATGTGGATTGACGTGATCTACGCGTCACCGCCTGTGAAAAATGTAACATAAATAGTTAATAAATAAATATTTATTATAGTTAGATTAGAAAAACCAAAAAAGAACACATTCATGAAATTCTTGTATTGTCTCCGATCCTTGATAAGTCTGCAAAGTGTGAATTAAATCTGTCCATTTAATGTGGGTCAAAATCGAGCGAGAGAGCAGATAGTGTAGAGTCGTATTTATATACAAACATACAGCTGAAGCCAATAACAGCGTATTGAAATAGGCAAGAACACGTGATAATATTTCCTTATATGTGTATTGTTTAAAACCATACTTTAAAATGTATACTGCTAATTATATAAATGGGATTTGGATCTGAAAAAAAGATGATTGGCAATATGGAATCAAATAGATTTACGAACTGATTAAGATGCATCATAAAGTTTGTAGTTGTAGTTGTTTGAAAATCTGCTTTATTGTTCAACTTTTACCGGAGCCTTATATTATGTAGTACCTATGTACATAAACATAATACCGGACTTATTGTTTGCATGTTACGTTGCTACGTCGAGTACAGGTTTTCTAAACAATATACGTACTAACTATTCTATGCATGGTAATGATGCCTGCTTAAAAAATATAGAAAAAGTGGCTGAATACCGTTCCTTTTCGGAATATTACCAAGATGGTTAGTGGATTTATGACGACATAATGGTCGAGGCGAGTCGATCCCTAAAGACATCGCTTTTATAATTTATTACATGCTAGCCTAATTCGTCCATAGCATTTTGAGGGAACCGAAATGATAAGTTATGACTAGTGTGTTTAGATCGCTGAAAATAAGCTTTTAGCGGTGTGTAGACCGAGACATTTATATTTTCTTCATACATTACACATGATAAATTACTACGCTCCTCGTACAGGTAATTTAGTAAATAATTCAATACAGTATCACCGTTATTCATAATTTACTGTGGACGATAAATTCTCTTTAGCGAAATTGTCGTAATGTTAATTTATGTAAATATGTTCTGTGTCGTTTTAGTAAAAATAAACGTGAACGTAAATTTAGTCATGTCTCTGTTGAACAATTACTTAGGCGTTTTGCTGAGTAACAAAAAAAAATAAAAAAAATAGCGTAAGAGCACTTTAAATATAATGTAGGCCTTCTAATGTCTCAATAATTATATACGTAGATACATTAATCCTTAATGCATATTTTATCTTTTAAAAGCTACCAGAACAAATTTATTCATCAAACAAAAATCAAGATAGCATCAGCTACTCAAAAATGCAATTACATTAAGTAAATAATCACGCAAACTAAACAGCTACCCCAGTGCCATTTCGTGATGTATTCTCAAATGAAAATTCACGTTGTTTTAGCTTCAACATTTCTACCGAGTGTTTTTAGAGGGAACAGATATTCACGTGGTAAGGTTCCTTGCTACCGATTCACATAAAATTGCTTTCACTGCTAAAGTATTTTATACAGCTATAAAAAATATATAACCTTAAGTTAGAACTTCGGGTAATGTATATTAGATTTTGTTTTTGCTGAAGGGCGAACTACTAAATTTATACAGAACAAGTTCAAAATAACAAACGTTATTTCTAAATTTAACATAGGTACGATATGCGAAATATACAAAAGGGATTTCAATTAAAGGGTCCGAATCATCCTATCCTAATATATTAAATGTTAAATAAATGTTTTTTTTCTATCCGAGTCAACTAATGACATTAATAAAAATATAATAGCAACAATTGCTTCGAATCCATCAATTGATTATTATTACCTAATATTAGTTGGTATACCAATAAATAACAACTAATCAACGCTTGGTCAGTGATCTGCATGATTATTTATTATCGAAGCCCTTGTCTGCGTCTTTCCATTAAAATAGGAACAATTAACAGACTGATGATGGACAAAGATTAAAAATTTATGTCTCTACCTTAAGCTTATTCTCGTATCTAATTAACAATAACGCTCTAGTTATTTACTTTCCCAAAGCTAATTATCACACATTTAACAACGTCTAGAATATAAAATTCCACTAAATCTTTTTACAATGATTAAGAATGTAAAACGCTACGATAAAAGTAGCTACGTCCGCAGTTGTTAACTTCTAAATGGTAAACCTTTAAAACTAGGTTACAGTATAACTAAGCCACCTGTGGCCATAATAGCTTCCCAGTTGAATAGATTAACCTGTACTTGCTGTCTTGGAAGTCTCATGTACTTAAATGCAACTATAGTTCTAAGGTTAATATTAAAATTGTTGGAAAACGCAATGATAATAACGCATGTATAAAAAACAGATTGAACTAATATTAAAAACATACCACTACGATAGAAGACAAAAAGGCAAAAATTGTGTTTCAGCGATCGTCGAATAACACAATGTAACTTTTGAAAAGTCATAGAATAAATAAAAGTAAAATATAGGAAGAAAAATATACATATACTATATTTAAGATTTTCAGCCTCTCTCTTTTAAAATGTTTATCGCTATAACTGCTACATAAAAAACAAAAACTAAAAAGAAAATCTAACATTTTATTATGCCGTATAGAAATAGTTCCATCTTGATGATTGAGTCTATAACATAATCCTATAGAACGTTCTATCACACGTTCTAAAACCATTTAATTTATGAATCAAACAAAGGAGCATGGAACTGAAAAATATTCTCCCGAAAGACTTTCCGATTTAAATTTAGTGTCCAATTTATCTCAGCTTACGTAACAAATTTCTTTGGATATCGCTTGAGAGCGACTTAGAGGTCACTAAGTCCGATAAATTTCAATTTATTTTCTTTTCCGAAGAAAATTTTGAAGTGAATTACAATTTGATGAATAGTTATATACCTACTTATTCAAATTCTGTATTTGTTCGTTTTAAAATATCTACGATACAACGTTGAAGAAGATAAACAAGACACATTTACGTCGTTTCTTGTTATAGCGTTGACACAAGAAAAACAAATATTATGTATGACCCAAAAATAAAAATTGTTGCCATCATTTTTGGGCCTTGAATTTCAAAAGCGTTATATTAATATATTTTTATTTTTATCAAAAGCAATTTACTAATCACTATTTAGATAAATATTTAATAAATTATGTATTAAATTTATAACTTTCCTAGAAAAATAGAACACCATAGATTACTAAATAGTTATAATAGTATTTGTTGTAGTGTTTGCAAAGAAATTACGCTTATAATAATTCAGATTTAAAATCAGATTCATTTTTACAACTTTGAAATTTCAGTTCTACACAGTCGTGTATACGTGGGTGTGAGTTTTGTGGTTGCGTGCTCTTGTGTGTGTGTGTGTGTGTGTGTGTGACTCGGCGTATTCATATGCATATGGTTGTGTGTCGTGTGCGTATACACGTGGAGTGTGTGTGAGTGACGTCACAATACTCACAGTAACAACATAAGACAGTCCGGTAAGTGTGAGCCTGGCGACGCTGTCCTTGCCCGGTTGCGCGGGCAAGGGCGGGGCAGGCTCAAGCGGCGCGGGCGCGGGCAGCACGTCGGGCCGCTCGCGGCTTCGCCCCCGCGCCTCCCTAGGGGCCGCGCCTGATGCTCCGTACATACTGGACGGGAACATATAAATAGGTTTTTTAACAAGTTTGATACATTAATATAATATAAATACTTATTGGCAGAAGTATAAGTTAAAACAAATGTCATATTAAAATAATTACATTAAGTTGGAGATTTGAATATGAATTAAGTGAATATCCAAAAAGATATCATTAATAAACGACACTATGGCAAAATATTGTTGGACTTCGTAATACAACATAAAAAACTTGATATACTTAGATACTGTCACAGTAATATTTGCACTAGTACCATTCAATGAATAAAAAGGTATATCAATTAGTAAAAAAGTATACTTTGTATAGTGTAAAAATATACGTGTCTCGTATACAGTAGATGCATGTCTACTTGACAAAAATCAAATATGTATAAAATACACATCATTTAATGTAACTGTAACCTCTGAGCTATAAACACCTACACTTACATCCAATTCGAATATTCACCTATTGCCTTCGTGAACACATCCAATTCAATTTAAGATACCCATCTAATACATTAGAATACTCAAACCAATAGTAATATTATTATTATTTTGTGGGTTTCACAGCAGCATGTCTGCAGCTTTGAATTCAATATTCCGATTGTGTTTACAATTCATGCATTGAAATTTGATACTGATTACATTGAATAAAATCCAACAACTTAGAATATTCTTGAAGCAAAAATTGCAAGAAATAAAACCAACATTCTACGCTAAACATGAATTTCCGCGAGCATAATCTAGTTTGTAGTCTTTATTAAATCATATAAAGTTACAAATTACGAGCGAACAAAGGCGTAAATACATATAAATTACACTTAAACTCGGTTTATTACCCGACTCGACTCGCACGTACCGACAATTCATTTCTAAACGTGCGCAGCAACATGCCTTCTTTTAGATAAAAATACTATATCAAATCCAACACTAGTGGATTATTACTCTACTGGCTTTAACAAAGATACTACAAACAGTTTTTAAAAAGCTCGCCTCAATATTGCCGCCTTTCAGTGGTTTTTGAAATAACTACTGAATTCATTGTGAGAATCTCTGTCGTTATGGTGCGGACGAATTAAAATTATGCATCCAAGCTTTAATATTAATTAATGGTTAAAATAAATGAGTATACAAATTCAATTAATATGTCAGCAATCAATTTCAATTATAGTTACGGGCAAATAACCTTTCATTCAGGATTCCTGATTGCAAATTATAGGATTCCCGATATTTTAAAGTATAAAAGTTGAAGAATGAATGAAACGTGTATATTTAATTCACAATTTACTCCAATTCATCTATAATATAAAAATGAATCCCAAAATGTGTTGGTAAGCGCGTAACTTGAGAACGGCTGAACCGATTTCGATAATTCTTTTTTTATTATATTCCTTGAAGTACGAGGATGGTTCTTATGTAGAGAAAACGTAAATATGTACCACGGGCGAAGCCGGGGCGGACCGCTAGTAACATATAAAATCCATTACTGGAAACAGTATCAACATTAATTCTATGCAGCTATACTTATTAAACCACACCAAAACTTGTTTAAAATTAGCTTAGATGTAAAGAAAGTAAATTAATATGAATGAAAAATATATAAAATAAACTACCATACCATAAACAAAACGAAGCAAGATGTTATTTTCTATTTCGCCCACGTAATTATTCTGCATGTTTAAAATGTCAAATAAACGCATGAAAATGACACTTTTCCATCATTCAATTTTAACCAGCATCAATGATTATCATTTTGCTGTCCTGTGCAAAAATTTCGATGATCACTCGAATTTTTTATCAGCACATCGACGTCAGGATGAAAATTCTCGAGAATTCTGATAACGCCATTCAAATGGAAAATAAGTAGATATTTTAGAATTTTCGCTCCGGTCGCAGTTTGAATTTAGAATAGCATTTCAAATGTTTGTGGCCAGTTACACATTTGTGATGGAATTCGAATCGCATTTCATGCTCTTGTTATGCAAAAAGTTTATATAATATATATTTAAAGAGTGTTTGTACCGTTTTTTATATTGTGCAGTAAAAATTTAAGAAATATTAAATAATAATTGAAACGCTAGTGCATAACATTAGCAATATTTTTCTAATATTCAGACTTCTGTATAGCACCCATCGGCATTAAACTGCATCTTATTTAAAACAAATTATACAAAATTTTAATTTTAGGTAGGCAATTTAATATAATTATATCATGATTTTCAACTAATATCATTTGAAAACATAACTAAATCATTATTTGTTTGTTTTCGTATAAAAACTGTTAAAATTTTTATAGACAAAAAAAATCGTTAGGTACCATTGAGATATACATATGGAGACGACACCGCCTAAATCACTTATGTTCCGCTCACCATAAGCCATATGGCTTAACTGCACGCTCATTTTTTATTTGTTTTAAAGTGAAACGCATCAAATATGCCTTCGTGTGTGTTACGATATTGCACAAATAATACAAATAATACGGAAAAGTGCAAAGGAATAACTTTTCATCGGTAAGTACCTAACTAGATAATAATTTTGCACGCCTCATAAGCGAAGCGTTGAGGTGGGTTCTACTGTCACTTCGCGCAAAACATCTGATTTTTCAAACTTAAAATGTCTTTATGTATCATACATTGCACTTGTAAGATAATACATACACACACATATTAAGAAAAAACACTATTTTTAACATTCATGATATTTTTGATGTCATTTTTGTTATTTAAACTAGTTAAAAAACAGTTTAAAAAAGTTCTGTCTTGGACGTCCGTGTGTCTGTATGTGCGGAGGATTTTCTTGTTAACACGATAGCGACCGAAATACTTTACTAATCGAGTCTTTTTTTTTCTCTTACGCTTGAGTATGCTCAGGAATAGAACCCTTTCATTTTTCAGGGTCTGATTCGATGTGGTTTAATTGTTATTAAATAAACAAAAAAAAATATCGACTGAGATTATGAGGCGTGCACTTTTGGATTTTCCAATTTTTAAAACTTAGTTAGAGCAAAAAAATGCGCCCCGCGCCGCCGCGCTTGGCGCACAGATTTTGTTCGTGGTGTCTCCTCCATACGTAGTAATATTATCTCAATGTTAGGTACCCGGGTGGAACCGGGGCGATCAGCTAGTACTTTGTAAATACATTAAAAACATTCTGATATCAAGGGGCAGTAATACTACAAAGCCAATTAATACGCAATAGAAAAATCAATAACAACTACGTGAATAGTAATTGTACGTAAAAATAATAAATTTTAATACAGTAATCCAAAAGTAATAATGCGCATAGAAATCTTCGTCACTGTTCGGCAACTGTCATATTCCCGGAGCGTCCGAAGATGATATCTATATAGAGTGGTTAAATGCATTTTCTTCATGCGTAATTTAGTCAAATTATATGTTTTGTGCTAAAAGAGATTAATATGTATTTGTAAGTAACGATTTTGTTTCGATAATTCCTTGTAAGTAAATTAGCGAGTATAACCCCACGATTGCGAATATATCTTTGTTGGATTGATTTACTTGGAAAATTTTATAGTACTTTTAAAGTGTCTTACTGAAACTGGTGTAATGATGGAAGAAAAGAAGGTTAAATAACACAAAATTTATATTGTATAAAATATGGTTTTCAAACACAGGTTTATATATTTAAACCATATAAATCTAATCATTAAAATCTCAGTTCAAAAGTATTTACAGTGATCATTCTTCAATATTATGACAATTACAAAAAAATAAAAATAAAAACAATCAAAATCAGGGATTATCTTTATTTCTGACATTTTACGTACATCGGAACTTTCATTATGCTCTTCTTCATTTTCACTTTCCCTACTGCCATCACCTGTGTAAATCATTTCATCGATTAATTCAATTCACCTTTAAAAACAAAACCAAGAGGCAAGAAGGGTATGTAATAGCAGCTCTATATAATTCCACACAGAGAGAACACGTGCAATCACCACCAATATTTAAAGACGACTGACGTATTTTTGAGTTTTTTGACTGACAGGCTACCGTCACCTACCGCCCGATTTGTTTTTGATTGTGTATGACCGTGAATTGACTTCTATTTCTTTTGAACAAGGTGTAAAATGCAAGTCGAGTGTCTTCGCAAATACGACAATTAGCGAAGATTTGCATGCGCATTATTACTTTTGGATTACTGTACTATTCCTTTGACAACATACTAAATGTTCTCACATTACTCGTCGACAGAGACCATTTTTCAATTTTAATAAACGATAAAATTGACAACAGAAAAATAATGGCGTGTCCTCTACTAAGCACATGATATGTACCATAAGTATTGTACTTTATATATGCCATATAAACAACATTTGCTCTGAGCTATGTTATTTTGCATAAATAAATTTACAATTTAGTCCAAAATTACTTTCCTTCCGTGCTGTAATTTATACGGCTTCTTGTTAAATTGCATCTAGATTAAAAATTTATGACGAAAGTATGAACAACAACAAATCAACTTTATCTAGTTCTAGCCGATAATTCATAGCGAGCGCAGTCAACTTGGGCAAACTCGCTGAAAATTCCCTAACCTACATAGAGCAGTGACAAAGTTTGGTTTCGTGAATATAAACTTCAAATAGCAGTCAGGAATTAGCTAAGATATTTAACTTAGTGCTGATGATAAATATTATATTGTCCAAACTTCATAAACATCGATGTTAAAATGAAACTACTATCCGTTCGTACCGGTTTCGGAATAATATCAGAGATTACTAAATAGTTACTATAATATCTTTACACTAAGTTAGGAACTATTTAATTCAGGATTGTGCTTGGAATCCAAGACAGTAATTAAAATAACGCCCTCGTGAATATTTCACTGTAACAGTAATATCTAGCGTAACTTACTTAAGATCTTAACTAGATATAAATAGAAAGAAGCCGGGATCACATTTATATATATAACACTATTCACATTAAGTATAGTCATTCAATTCAGAATCGTTAAGAATATTTGACTAAAGAATATAGACTTGTTCGATAAACTCACCTAATATCATCATCATCGGGATGGTAATCCGGAGGTAAGTCGATCCTAAGATCACCGAGCGCCCTCGCTGCGTGCCGTCTCCGCCTCTCGTGCCAGAGCCTCCTTTGTTCCCTTTCATTGTCTTTTTGGACGCCGAAGAAAGTTTGCGTTTCTCTCTTGAGATAATCCCTGACTGCGACTGTGTGTACGCGCCTTAATCTGACGCCATCTTCTTGTGCTGGTTGAGGTATGGGCTCGGGGGGCGGGTGCGGTGCGGGGGGCGCGGAGACGATGCGCGGGGGCGACGCGGGCGGGAGGGGTGGTGCTGATGCCGCGGGGCCTGGTGAACTTTGGCACGCCAACTGCGGTGCAAGCAGACCCGCGCTAGATCGCCTGTAACAAGAGATAGGGCATTTAGTTTTCTAGATACATTTTAATAGGTGGCAAACATTGCTATAGGTAAAACATTTCCCTTTCAAATAAAAACGTTCAAACAACAGTAGTATTGGACCCCGTACGTAGATGTGTCATGTACGAACTACTGTCGCAGATAACTAACTTTTGTTTACAACAAATAATTACCTAACTTTTGTTTCTGTGATAGGTGATGACTAAATGAAAGCAAAAGTTGTTTATATTAGTTAACTATAAACAACATTCATGTTTGGATTAACATCAACGTTTCGAAAAAGAAATGAAGGTAGGTTTAGTTAACATTTTTTTTAATCACCTTCAAAATAGTTGTTTTATATTATAGCTTCGGTGTGTCGAATCAGTTTAAAATAAATGGTACAATTAAAAAGACGCATCAAATCACATTGCAAAGATTTAATTTCAATTCCGAAATAAAGTATTGTGCAGTCATTTACTGCTCAGTGTACATATTTGAGACCTATAAAAAACCTATAAAGATGTCTATCACTTACTGGAATGAAATAACAGTAAATAAGTAAAACAGAAATGAAATGTATCTACTGTACAAGGGTAAAAGGATTCTACAAACTTCGAAAAGACGATGGTACAAACTCAATCTGCATCTAAATTTAAAGGTTAGTAAGGACCCTTTTCTAAATTTAAATCCAGTATAAATTTGCATAAATTCATTGTGTATAAAAGCATTTGGTACAATCTCTTAGCATTTCTTCGCGCAATTCTTTCTCGGACGTTCTATTGTATTCGAAATAATAAACAACTTCATACTTTGCTATGCAGTGTAGTTTACATCGTTATGCCGTGCCGTCATCGTTAAACTATCCAGATTGATTCGGTATTTCCGTCTGCAATTCCGTACCAAATCAATTCTCAATGATTGAAAGTCTATAAGTACTCGGCTTGCATCATTTTGGTTCTAGTTAACACGACTTATGTTTTATATCGTCCGGTATATTTGCGGAATTTACGAGATCTCTATGAAATCTGAATATCATACATGGTTGATATTGAATCGTTTTCCTGATACATTCCTAAAGCGAACATTTTAAAACGGTAATTTCGGAAGCTCTGGCATCAACTCATCTCCATTATTAAACATACCTAACACATTTCTGATGTCTTAATAATCGTATTGATGTTTGTTTACTATATGCAATTCATTACTTTCTATAAGAAGTCGGTTAAAAATAGAAAGTGTTCAGCTTAATATACATATTTTGTACAGTACCTACAGTACTTGATAATGTACCTAGATTAATATTTATTGATTATTTTATAATATTGAATTGGTGGACATTTGTTTAACGTAGAAAGAGTCAACTTGAATCTAAAGTTATACCTATTTGTTAATAGAAAGAGTAAAATATTAGTGAATTACTACTTGCCTTAAGTGAAATAGAAACTTGTTAAAAGGCTTTTAGTTACTGAATCGTAATATCCAAATAAAATAAATACCCGATCTTCACGTAGTCTTTAATAAATTAGTGATTTTGCTGAATCTCGCCTCGTGTCTACTGATGTTCAAATATTTACTTCATGTTGTTGTTCCACCTACGCAAATTTATTTACGCAAAGGGAAGGAAAATGATTTCCACGTATCAATTGTTTAAAAAGATACAAATATAACTATTGAAGTCTTTGTTTATGTAAACAGTGCTTTAGACATAACAATATTTGAATTATCATACATTCTGGATAAAGTGCTTCATATAATATATTATATTTCCACCGAATATTTTTGCGTTATCACAACAACACGATACTCAATATCATAACGCAGTCACGAATATTTGAGCACGTCAAACAAGCCCACGCGTAAGATAAAATCATAGTAAATATACCCAATTCGCGCTTCGAATCAATCTCGTGTTAGCTCAGTACTCGCTTGATAATTCTACATGGCTGAACATAACACGGTTGCATGAAATATAGTATCTAGTATAATATGAAGCTATTAGAAACACAGGTGCGCCGTAAGCTACGCAATAATACCCAAGTGGTAAGCGAAGCGCGTAAATCAAGATATAGAACTAGTGTTTGACTGTTTGATAAATACTCCTTATTATAGTGTTATGGAGCAGACGCCCACTGAGCCGCACACTGGATTATCGTCGTTCATGTTAATAACTGCGTGTATGTAAATCTTGTACTAGATTCCCAGTTGAGGTTAGCTCAAAATCTATGATGTAGCGAGATCAGTTTCATGTTGCTGATATTATGCCCAGAGGCCAGATGATAGATATTAATATGTTAACGTACACAATTTCGACAAGCACAAAACATTTTAGCAAATTAATTTAGAAATAAAAATACGTCGCATAAAATCTCAATTTAAATATATCGCAGTATAAAACACAAAACATTGAACACTTAAAATTTTATTTTCTACTAGCGACCCGCCCCGGCTTCGCACGGGTGCAATGCTGATACTAAATACACTACAGAAAAACTGTGAACGTTGTAAATAAAAACATAGCGGCCCGCTCCGGCTTCGCACGGGTATAAAATAATATTATATATAGCCGGGCGGCCGGCCGGTACCGCCGCAAACGCTACGTCCCGCAATTTTTAAATCTGTAATATCTTCGAAAATATTCACTTAAATCATACGGTGTAAAGGGCCATATAGATCTATATTAAATGAACAATGTATTCAAGGTATTTAATTGGTTAAGGATTAATGCTGTATTGGTTAAAATCGCTTCGAAAATTAGCCATTATTTGTCGTAAAAAGTAAATGACAAAAAAAAGTTATTGTGGATTATCCATAAGAGATAGACATATACCATCACGGACTTTTCTGTAGACCTTTTCAATGTGTATAATACTTAGTAAATTATTTTGATAAAACTCGTAGGGTTCAGCCTGCGTTTGCAATGTAAGCGGAAAAAATGTAATTTTTTACGACATCACATTAGAAACCTCAAAAATAACAGTACTTATCCACTATTTAATGGATGTTATTATACATATAAACCTTCCTCTTGAATCACTCTATCTATTAAAAAAAACCGCATCAAAATCCGTTGCGTAGTTTCAAAGATTTAAGCGTACAAAGGGACATAGGGACATAGGGACAGAGAAAGCGACTTTGTTTTATACTATGTAGTGAAGTAGATACTTGTATAATTCATTATTCTACTCTTCAGATATAATGAGGGTATTTATAGCCCCCATTTTAACCTTCACAAGGTAATCGATCATCTTTTACGGGTCATAAGCAATTACGATTTAAAATTAAATCTATACAAAGAGAGTATCTCTCAAACTTTGCTATGTGTATTTTTGTTGGGTTTCTTAGAGATGCACGGAGGCAGAATGTATGCAAACATTCCCAATTACTTATTCAAAGTATTGTTTTGCTTACAAAACAAATATTTCAGAGCATTGAACTCTATGAATAGGAGAAGGTGATTATAGGAGTAAGTCATTTTAAGATTACCTATTAACTTGCTTAACGGCTGCGGCTCTAGCGTCAAATTTAACAAATTACTTATGTAGGTATAGAAGTAATTTATTTTGTCACCGTATTATAAACTTCATCCAGAATCCATTGATGGAAACAGTGAAAACTTGAGTTTAACGTGTACAGACAAATAGACAGACCCGGGGGATGATATTGTTTTATAATATGTAGCGATAAAGCGTATAACAAATCACATTAATAGCTACAAACTATTTAGTCACTTTCTAATCGCCAAATAAATACAAACATTACCCAACAAAAATAAATAATTCAGAAACAGTCATCTATTACCTCCGAGAAATATTAAACTAGCGTACCGTAGACTAAACATCTTCGATAATTCGATACAGCGATCTTCGACGAAATATCAACACTGTCTCTGCCATATGTTACAATGTTGACAAACACGTCTCCATATTAAGTGAATATAGTTTGTTCAAGGGTTCAAGTCGAAAACCTAGACACGAATTGAGGTGTCTATTTGCAAGCGGATAATACAAATACAATGTTTGCGGAATTCTCGTAGCGCCTCCATCACTACTATAACCGTAAAACATATTTCATGAAAACTATCAAAACGTAAAAATTGTTTAGATAAGTATTTCGCATGGATTTAAACCTGAATTTCTTGTATAAAATAGATAGTAACCGTAATATTTATAAGATAACACATTTCTAAATAACCTTCCATAAATACGTCAAACTAAAGAGCATCATATTATATCATCACTTTTACCCGTTACTTCCAGCACTTTCTAGAAAGATTGCAAAACGTTCATCATCTTCAGTCTAACAGTCTTATCCAAACACCTTTTAAACTGCTCAGTATTTTAACTGAGTTGAAATTCCATCACAATAGTAATTCCTATTCCACAAAGAAATACTCCTAGAACGTGGTAAGTGAGGTAACCGACTTATTACTATTCCTTCCGCAAGGGCAATATCGTGGACCGATATTACAGAAGGACAGCTGTTATTAACGAATACTTTAAATCTAAAATTAAATGGTACTACGTTTAATGTTATACGCTCTTTGAACTGAATTCACCTGTGTTAGAATTTAAGTTTCTTTGTTAAATACATATACTATAATAAGAAACAAAACAAAAAGGGTACAAATACAAGTAAACTTAAAATAATAATGTTATTTTCTTTTTATTTTAAATTGTCATTTGTCGAGTTAATCAAAATAATAATAAACATTTCAAAATTAACTTTCAATAGTTATAAACTGTAACACAATGATATTATGACTGATAAACCATAAATTATACGAACATAAAACTTTATACCACATCACGTCGCTTAAACTATAAACTTTAAAAGGAAATAAATTAATAATTACGAGCAGGATCAGGGTGCTAAGTGTGAGTTTTTGCTCGCACTCGATCGCGATAAAGTTAACTCGGATTTCTATGAAATTGAAACAGCGCCGCCTAGCTTCCCCATACGTCCGCTAGGGGCGCTGTTCGATTTCCCATACTAATTCGGCTGTGACGCAGACGCGATAGTAACGTTTCGTACTCGATCAAACTCACACTAGGGGTACAGTGCACGACAAGTAAATCCTTTTACTCAGCATTATTTCACGGATATGACTCTTTTATCGTTTAATATACGACATGTTCGTGAAACGGAACACCATTAACACAATATCTTCTTTTATATTAAATTTTCCATAAAATGATATCTCATTTTTTATTAAAGTGAAACTTTTATTACATCGTCTCAAACTTTTTGGTCTGTGTAGCGCATGTCGCGTGACGGTCGAACCGTACGATAATTATCGTACAAATACGATAATTTTGTGCCTAAGTTTCACTTTTACCGTGGTTTCATAAAACCACACAACATTTTATTTTTTATCATAGTATCGTATTTTATAGAGACTTACAAGTTTATTACAAGTAAAAGTATGCATTAGGTAGTATGGAGTGTTACTGAATAGAACTAGTAGGTACTAAAAGCTGCTGCTTTTCACTTTGTTACGATTGGATGATTAAATCATGTAATATTTGTTAGGAAGATTAAGAAAAACAGTACATAAAACAGTAAATATTACGGCTTTTGCAATTAGCTTTTTATAATCTTATCATATCCGTACAGACGTTATTCATCACTCCTACATCATCAACTTATCACATAAGTACATAATTTAACCACTATCTACATTAAAAAAACGTGCACAACAAATACCATTTTTTTTTTTTTTATGCCATCGGATAGCAAACGAGCAGACGCGTCGCCTGGTGTTAAGCGATACACGCCGCCCATAAGCATCCACTCCACTGGGAAGTGGATGTGTTGCTGTCCTCAAAGGGATTTGGAAGGAATTAGGTAGAAGGGGCGAGGATGGGAGGGAATGAGGATATGGAAGGAGAGGATGGGTAGGGGATGGGAAGGGATGTGGGCCTCCGGACCCCTCACTCACCGTACGGAACGCGACAGTAAACTGTCACTATGGCGCCGATATTCTGTGAGGGTGTGGTACTTTCCCCGGTGCGAGCGTGGCCCAATTCGTGCCGAAGCATGCTCGACTCCCACTGACAAAATATGATACCATACAAATTTATCAAGATGCCAGCCAGATATCCTTGTCTCGTTAGACTGAAATCTACTTTTAAATAAATGTATTCCCAAACAACGTCTAGAGAGCTTGTTTCCCTGACTCAGTATGAAAATAGTGTTCTTTTAAATTCGTGTCACGCCCGCAATAACTCACGTTCGACGTACCAACGAGGAAAACTCCCGTTCACTTTTTATTAAATTTACCCCAAATGATTAGCAGAAAATTGTGGTTTGCGAGAATTTTCTAAGGATCCCCCAGAACATCTCTCTGTTACGTAAAGGTAACCCTTCCGAGTCATTAGCTATATAGATAACTAGCTGTGCTCCGCGGTTTTGCCCGCATTGCTCCACTCCTGTTGGTCTTAGTGGGACATTTCGAGCCAGGCTATATAGCCTTTCCTCGATAAATGGGCTATCTAACACCGAAATAATTTTTCAAATCGGACCAGTAGTTGCCGAGATTAGCGCGTTAAGACAAACAAACAACTCTTCAGTTTTATAATATTAAGTATAGATAAAATACTATACTACACGAAACTTCGAGATAACCGATGCAGCCAAGAAATACAAACACGTTACTAATTACATTGAACATCCTCGATACCGTTAATGAAGCTGAAATTATGTATACTGTGTGTACAAACGGCCGCGGCGCGGCGGTTCCTATTTCTATTCTCCACTATTATAGTTGGTAACCGCGATTCTGGGTGTTTGGAGGATAATGCCTCCCTGTTATATGTATAGATATACTTCCCTGTTATATGTGTATCATAGTAGAAAATTATTATTACATTTCTAAATAACAATTAAACTAAATACAAAGGTATTAAAACTAATAGTTATTATAAATAACTAGTTGTGCATTATCCTTGCCAATATAAAATATACAAAGGCGAATATTGTTTTAAAGATAAAGATACTATATCGCTGACGATGATGATGATTTTTAACTTATTTTATTACACACAAAATACAATAGAACATCGACCGACCTTAAAAACGTAATATCTACGTCGAGTCTATCGATTCTAATATCTCGTTAATACGATAATGTAATAGACATTTCGAGCCAGCACATGCGAAACTAACTTCATAATACCGTACAAGCTTAGTTAGTTAAATTATCGAACGATAACTGTTTTAATACAGTGTAACTCGTTGATACTCCACTTGTAAGGTAGCGTGAGGAGCAGCCATATAATAGAGGGCGCGCTTATCGATATAATATCTTCCGAGACGGAAAACGAGGCAGCTATCGTGTCGCTTTAACTAACACAAAAAATTTAACTTTCGCAGCTGAATCTTAAGCAACACACGCTTATCAAACGAGTATTATAACCTCCTTTTGCAAATAGGAATAACTGGCATCTTACATGTTGTGTACTTCAAAAGAAAAAAACTTTTTAAATTTGGAATACGTTTCGAACATCGAACAGTTTTGTCGAATATTGCAAAAAACGGCACAAAATAAGTAGGTAGACTAAAAACTGTAAACACAAATCTTTATAAAAGTAAATATTGACCTAGACTAGAGAGATTTTTTAACATAGACGGAATTTCTAGCTTTAATATTAAAACAGATCCACAGGACGCTAACGGAAAAAACAGCGCTGAAATTTTATTAATTGACCTTATAACCCACATTTAGTTTTTCTAAATAAGGCAATTTATAAAAATATTTTTAATTATAAAATATAGGAGAACACCTTTATTAATCCGGTTTATGATTAAGATTTAAAATTGGGTCACGTTTAATTACAAACATGAGCTTTATTTAATTAACACTTTATTTCATTGATGCATACATGCTTTACGTAGTTATATTAAACATTTGAACAACAAATAAAAATAAGGTTGATAATATCAAATTATATGAGAGTATTCATGAAAAATATAAAGAACTAGGAACTCTGTACTCAGTACTCATAGTTTCTTTTGAAAGCACATTTCTGTAACTCTCTAGAATATGCTTCTGGTTTAAATTAGGTGTCCAGATAGATTATTCTACGCGGATACTTATTCTTTTACCATATTGCTTATTAAAATCAGAATTAACAATTTTAGCACAGACTAATTGGTCAATATAAATAGTTCATCACGTTATTTTCCAGTCTAAAAAATTACGACTTAACTAAATATTTAACAAGCAAAAGGTAAAGGACGTACACGATCCAGCAATATATGGTTGTCTAAATTAATTTCCACTATAAATAATAACACATTATAGTCTTATTTATTATTGACGTACATATTAAATGTATTAAAACCTAATAGATATAGTTCTAGCCACTCCATCATTGAAAAACGTTCAGACGCTAAAAGCGGGTAATTCCCACTCGGCCGCACATACTTAGTAATATATTACTTTCCAAAGCTCTTTGCATCTGCTAGTTATACTTCTACGTGCCACAGTATCATGTCTCCACGGAGGGCATAAATAATTCAGCAGGTCGAGCGACGAACGAGTTGAGGCGCTCCTAGACTACACTAGACACCTATCACATGAAGGTGACTTACGGTTGGTGTACGTGAACAACTGAACATATTGCAGTTGCAATGTGTATTTAAACTACTTAATCTGTGTAATTGTACAATTAAATGAAATAATCTGAAGCGAAGTTTTAATGCATTTATAGGTACGTTGTAAATATTAGAAGAGCATTTTGGAACAATCCAGAAAATTTCTCCCCTAAATGCTTGTTTCTCCGCTGAGAAATTCCTTCCGCGCAAAAGGTCAAAAATCTGCACATATTAATTTCGCATTAAAAGTAAGCTAATATATCATCCAAAATGAATGGAAGAGTAATTTGAATATTAATTCTTAACAGTTTAGGAAAGAAAGCGTTATAATAATTAATCACTTCATCAATGCAATACATATTATAAATAAGTAGACATAGATACACTCCTCTAAAATACATTATGTACGATTTTTTTTTTTATTATTTGCAGGATATCTAGTAAAAGCGGTTAACGATAAACTTTAACGGCAAACAATATTTAATTGCCGATTTTCGTGGAAAACCTTTTTCGATATAGTAATTTATTTTCCTAGAAATTCCTATAATATTAATTTGTTTTCACAACAATGCCCGACCTTTCTCAGTTCAAATATAATGCATAGTCAGTAGTCTTTGTTATGGGTTTTCTGCAACTTTAATATTGTTATTTGTTATCCTTATAAAAGAAGTCAGTAATAAAAATATTTTCTTTTATAAGAGCCGAGTTGGTAGTGCTTTCTGCATTTTCACACGATCAAAAACATTAACGGAATCTGAGCAGCATTTGTTTAATTAAGTCATAGAAACATTAAATTAGTTATATTTGATCTATCTTGACACCGGTTAATGCGAACCTTGCTATTATTAATGTGGAAATTGTTAATGTTATTTGTCAAATGACATTTGGAGTCAAGATATTTTTTTAATTTTACTATGGTGAAACGCTTCGTTACACCTACAATAATAAAAATGCGTACCTACTGTTAGATTACAGTTAGCAAGGAAAGAAAGCAGGAACGTTGATTCGGCACTACAGATAAAAAATTAAAACAAAAAAGAACACACACACACACACACACACAATAAAGGTACACATAATTCATTCAATCACATTAAGAACACACGGCTATATCAAAACACTCGCATAGCTCCAGATGGATATTAAATTGATACATCATAATAACAGCTTCATAAATAAGTTCCCAGACGAAAATGACGTTACACAGTAATAAATCTCCAATGCAAAGTT
>CAJQZM010034766.1:2165-23517 GCA_907164665.1 Colias nastes
TGCACTCCGGGAGTGCCGGCAGAAGTGAAAACTTGATTATTAACGTTGAGCATGTTTGATATCCATCCGTCTTACGTCTCTCTAGATATTATGTATCTTTTAAACTTCGAAATAGATTTTGCGTTTGGAAGTGAAACTTCATTAGGCGCGTTGAGAGTAAAATTTCAAGGTCGCGTCATGGCAATTCAAAAGTAGGGCGATGATTTTGGAATCTTTGAATCTTGTCAAAGAAGTTTCACTTCTGACACGTGTGCTCGGCACACACGCTCTTTTTTATTAGGTAGAGCAGTTTACAGTGGCAAGGTTTTAGTGTATTTTTTATACAAAGCGGGCCAAAGCCGATAAAATTAACAATAAACGATTTATATTTATATTAATTGAAACATTAACATAGAAATGAATGTTAATACTAGGAATCATATTTGGCAGTGCTCATGAGTTATTTGGCAGGTGAACATCTTCTTGTAATATCTATTAATAGACAAATTACCTGAAGTAGTTGTAAAATTTCATATGTGTGTACTAATTTGTTATTAATATATTGTTTATTTGTACCAATATATTAAAAACGTAATTTTAAGGATTAAAATGGTAACACTCTGTAGGTCGAATTAAAAAAAATAATACGGCACGCTGGATTTTGGCGCCAAACTTATTTCTTAATTTTTAGAAGACGCGACTATATCCCGAGTTGAAATTAAAAGATCTTTATCTGTAGATAATATATTTACTTTTGATAATTATTACTAGTTTTGAAATAATGAAAGGTGACTATTAAGTGCTATTAGGTATGACAAAAGTAATTTGGTGATCATCTCCTTTTTTCAGTAGATGACGCATACATGTGCATTGTGCAACTTTTAAAGATATATCGTACTACATTGAATAATTCCTATAATAATAAAGTCTCGTATTGTATACTAGCTGTGCCACGCGGTTTCACCCGTAGACGAACCCGCGTGCAAAATCAAGTACATAATATTTCTATAGTTCACGTGTTATCCTGATGTATAACCAATATTACTGTAAAGTTTTATCCAAATCCGTCGAGTAGTTTTTACGTGAAAGAGTAAAACATCCATACATATATTCTTACAAACTTTCGCGTTTATAATATTAGTATGATAATTTTATTATAGTTTTCCATTATTGAGAAAGATGGTTCTTTATTTTGTTTACTTTAAAGTATTTTAGTACGAGAGCAATATAGCGATAGAGCTCTAGCTCTACATTGTATATACATTCAAAGTTTTGTTGATACGAAGTAGCAAATTTATACGATTATCGTAAAAGTTTTTTTATATTATTTTCATTCATAATAATCAGTGGTCTGGGATAAAATCAAGCTTTTACATTATACATGAAAATTGAATCTATTCCTGTCTCTAGAAACTCTATATACTAGTCTCTATTTCTCATGTTCATATCATAAATAATTTTTGAATTTACAGATGTTATAATTTTGATGGTAGGTCGGTCTAAAAAATAAGATAATTTATAAAAAAAAATTGAAAACTTGGGTGTTTGTGTGTAAAGCTTTCTTGAATAGAGCTTTTAAAGTCGCTTTACCGCGGATTAATTTTATTATATGTATATTCAAAACCAATCCTCAGTCGAAAATTTATGGAAGTAATTAATAACATCTAGTTCGTAGTCACCATAAATTACATTTACGAAAATTTATGACACAAACCATTTCCTGAAATAATTTAAGTATACTTTTGAAATGCTTCGTATCGTATATATTTTTTCAATCTAAATTGTATATGATTAATTACATACATTTCACAGTTCATAATAAAGAAACGGATGACTTATAGTAATATGTTTTTCTAGATAGTATGATCAAATTTTCCGTACGAAACACGAGCGTATAAATAACACAAAAATGATATAAGGCAAAAACTATCTCCCCCATTTGATAGACAACATGCACGTCACGTCATATTCCGTTTTATCTACCTACGTTGTAAAAACAAAAGCTCATTCAGAACAAACGTTGACACGAATTAGTGGGCAGTTGAATCGTTCTAATCTCTAGATGCAACAAGTGTGCGGGTCGCGGGGGACGGGGTTTCAGTTTCAGCTTCAGTAACGTCGCGACCATGGCTACGGATGGACGTACGAAGCGCTCGCAATCCATCTGCGCGCCCGCTTCCGCGAGTATGGAAGCGCTCGCCGCGCCGATAGAGACCACGCCGGCTCCGCGGCGGCGCCCGGCCGCCCGCTCGCAGTCCGCCAGAATCACCGGCGGACGCTCTGTGAGGCACCGCCGCCAGCAACAACAGCAGCAGCTCGACAGAGACACAAGAGCGCGGTACAGCTCTGAACCGCGGCTGGCCGAAGCAGAAACTCCACCGCAAGTTCGACGACAAGCTTCCGCGAGACGCAGGCCCCCCGCCGGACAACACAGCCAGCCCAGACGCTCTAATGCATTCCTGGACGTCCCGAAACAACACCAACCCGAAGAAGAACCCGACGAAGATTCGTACAGGCTACGCACATTCAACATAACGCAGAAAGGAGGTCAGTGCCGTAGCAACGTAGTAACGTTCATTCACCCTGCTCTATATATAAATGTAAAATTTGGACTTTTACAAGTCGAGTTGGCAAATGGCCTGCATTAATTCAGTGATTCCCTTATGGACGGTTCCCGTTAAACGTTCGTGCGTCTAAAACCCGGCTCGTTAAATCTGTGCTATCGTGAATCATGCAGAAGTAGCGTTTATGAGTTTGCATAAATCAATATACGAGATCGTGCGTTTACTTTTGAGGTAAAAATAATTCGGCAACGAACAAAAAAGTACTGACGTACTTGGTCAATAACCGGCGTAAAAATATACAATAACCCAGATAAATTTCGAAAAATTAGATGTTAAACAGTCGTCGGCTGTCATAAAGTTTTATACAAGACGTAAATTATACGCAGTTTGACACTTCTACACGACGTTTCGTTGGATAGTTTGAACTGTAAACTTTAGTAATATAAAACTTCTTTATCTATTTCCAAAGTAAATTACACAACTTATAGATACATTGATAAAATTAATACATTCTGTACAATATTAATAATGTAGAGAATCACAAACTGGATCTGAATATTTTAAGAGATTCGATAGAATTTTCAATTCAATTACAAACGACAAAAGATTCCTAACGACTTCGAAAAATCAAATCATTTCATCATAATTGCGAAAACGTACTGAAAATTTTATTCTTTATCACAATCGAACTTGTCAAAGTATACTCCGTAATAAACACTAAGCTAAACCATAATACTATATAAATAGATGCACTATAATAATCCTAATACGTTTTTCCTCACCAATACGCCTACAACGGAGAGCCCTCGAAAAATTGTTGAACCATGTCGATATTTTTTGCTCCGTACTCATAAGGGTCACGTGTTTAGGAAATGCCATCGATATGCCAACAAATTAATTGCCTATACCCACGTCAATAATGAGTCAAACACCTGGACGAAAGACAGGTATTTTTGTAGGAGTAGATGGAGATGAAAGTATATAAAGAAAAAAATAAATAAATATCTCTGAAAGAAATAAATAAAAATAAATATATATAGATGTAGATGGAGGTGAAAATCTGGTTCAATGTTTCGTATTTGTTTTATGATTTGTTATTGTTTTCAATACAGCGAACTTGATTGATATCAAGTTACTTAATAATTTTTCATGCTAATCAATCATAATCAACTATCCTACAATCTCTGAAATAAACCCTTTACTGAGAAAATATCAGACTTTCAGGTTTGGGTCTATACATTGTCTTACTCAAAATATATATTATGTACAATAAAAGAGCTATGTAGAGATTTGTGTATAAAAGTATTCAATTAAATCCAAATTAAGCGAAATTGAAAAATGCCTAATCATCTAAACAGAATTGGAATTTGTAATTTCAATGATTTCGACATTTTGATAAAACGAGGTATAAGTGCGTCTAATGTATTGTTAACTCTGTCATTTCACTTTTTAAGACAGAACTTTACGTTTTTATGCTTACTGTAAGTATCAACGTATTAACCTTTTCATCTTTTACGACGTCTAGACTCAGGATGTAGGTACAAGAAAATGGCTGCAAATATTAAAGTACTTTGTAGCGTAGTTAGTGTGATATAAAGTATCGGATTTTACGATTAACTCCTCATCAAAGATGGCGTCTTGAACTTTCGACAGGGTCACAGGGCTCATATTTCCACGAAAATATTATGTCAAAGTTCTCGCTAAATTTGAGCGGGAATGAAACTTATTTGTTATCGATGTATATACCTATATCAAAACAGAGCTTGAGTTTGGTATTTATTTAGCTACTAGCTTGAAACTGAGTCTGATTAGTTTCTTAATAGTTTTACGTAAGGTTTTGATTGGCAATCGTGCAATCGGCTGGGTCAAATAGTTTAACTGTAAGTGGTAAGGCGATATACTTTATCCTGTAGTAGTCACCAACGCATGATTGATTTTCAGACTATTCTGATTTTATAACAATACCCAAATCTGTCTACATATACATTTACTTTCAAGGGTTTTCTGTTATTTTCCATTCTAACTAGAGCGTGGTATTCCACGTTAATTGCCAAGCTTATGGACAAAATTTGAAGCTTTAATTATGATTTTAACTTTACTTTGCTACGGAAAACCTCGATTAAAACTGCGCTTCCTATTATAGGATTCAGATGTACGTATACGCTTACATAATAACATTTTCAGTGAGTGTGAATGTTTTTGTTTTAGATTTTAAGATAAATTGAAATTTTAATGTTTAGCCTCGCAGTACTACATTATCTGTGATTTGACAAATAAACATAATCTATATTACAAGTGCTATGTTATATAGGTGCAAATTTTTAAAGCACCCATCAACAGAATATATTGTAATAACAAATCTCTTTAATCTACCATCTTTGCAAAATTGCATGAAGTAAACGTAACTTATAATAACGATTCTAAGCGCTTCTAAAAGAAGTCTAGTCTATAAATTAATGTTTGACTTAGAATCCAGTCTACTAAAACCCTTGATCCGTCTGCTCTAAAGAAAAGTGGGATTAAACAATAAATCGTACTGTAAGTTTCATTTCATAAATTACCTAGCGTTTTAAATTCTTTCAACGAATTTTCTGCTCATTGTTTGCGGAGTATGAGCCGGGAAATAAAATAAGCAAATTCTATGAGGGCGTTTAAATGCTACGAGGTCGATGTACGATGTTGCTTTCTTTGCAAAGACGAAAGGTTCTCGTTGAGTTGAGTGTAAACAGTTAGGAAATTATTTTATTTGCTTGTGTGGAAATTCCCTTACCAATGAGATGTTTCACAGTCATGTAGCTTACATCACTCTATAGCCTCATAACTGTGTCCAGAAACAAAAATGATGCCATAAAATCACTCGTTGCGATATGAAAGACAAACAGACTTTTGCATTTTTGAGTATAATGAAAAGGATACTATTTCTCTAGTAGTTTAGTTATTATGATTCTGTAGATGGATAGAGAAAATGGATATTGCGTCTATAGGTGTGTTTGCGTGATTCTCCATAAGTTCTCTATTTTTCAATTTATTTTTTTCAGTAGACGAATCACAAAGGGTAATCGAGATTTTTTTGTCATTACTGTGTATAAAGTGGTAATCTGTAGTTTTCGGCATATTAACTTTACTAAAAAGGAATATAAACCTACAAGTACGGTAATAGCGTGAGACACAAAAATTTACGATGTTCGCTAAAACTTAATTACTAGTTCGACCTTCGCCTTGTTAAATGCCCACGGAATTAGAAACCCAAATGTTCACTTAAGTTTGTGTTAAATTGTGAAACTTTTGTAATAAATGGTGTGATTATTTCACAGATATATAAACACTAGATTTCCGCCCGCGGCTTCGCCCGCGTTTTCAAAGGAAAACCCGCATAGTTCCCGTTCCCGTGGGATTTCCGGGATAAAACCTACCCTATGTGTTAATCCAAGTTACCTTCTATATGTGTGCTAAATTTCATTCAAATCCATTCAGTAGTTTTTACGTGAAAGAGTAACAAACATCCATACAAACTTTCGCCTTTATAATATTAATAGGATTACTTGAAGGATTATTTATACTAAAAGATGTTTTGAATTATGAAGCATACACTTACATATAAATAACTAAATTATTACTGTATCTATGTCTGTGTGTTCCTACCCCTTCGTGTTTATTTTCACGACGAAAAGAAACCTATTCTCTAAGTTCACCTTCATATAGAAAATAATAATCATACAAATCCGACGATTAAAGTCATTACCTACATGCAAAATAATTTCATTTTCTACTGAATATGATTCTTTATTATAAAAACACAATCTGTAATTACTAATTACCTATTTTATTCTAAACTAGCAATCTGCGCGCGGCTTCGCTCGCTTTTCCCAAAACTTAACAAATTATATACGAAAAACCTTTTCCCAAGAACTACTCTATGTATAAAAAAACTGCATCAAAATTTGTTGTGTAGTTTTATAGATCTAATCATATGTACATTAAGACCAACGACATTAATATAGCTTATATAGAACTCCTAACTAACAGTTCTTGATAGAAAATACCTTCATATAAATGGAAACAATTAGCTGCAAAAGTCACTTAAAATAGCGCACTAGATAGTCCAAGATAGCCAAGCTAGACACACGCTAAATAAACTTTTACGATATGAGATAATAAACTGTGTCATAAACAAACCCTCTTATTTTAGGTCATACTACCCCGCATAGTGGTCAATATAGATTATAGATAGTAGTACTAGTATAGTATTATATTACACTGGTCAACAATGATTTTGTTGCCCTGGATGTGAAAGTGGTTTCGAATAATTTAATGCATATTATATATAAAACTATTAATGGTTTTGGTAGATTGGCTCTAGTTTTTTTTTAATCCTAATTTTCTTATTAGACTCTAAAATGCAGCATGAAATGGAAGGTATATTTGTTTAACATCATTTATTTATTACAAAGTTTTACTTATTGTTTTGTTTTAGTATTTAATTAATTCAAATTGATATAAAACTAGAGAAAAATCATTAACACTTATCAAATAGTACAAGGAAATAGATTTTATAAGCTTCTCTTCTAAGTTAATTTAGGGACAATAGTTTTGTTAAGGACCATCAGTAATCTGCCATCATGTGACGATCCCATATATCCTGATACCTTTATTCCATAATTTTTACTTCATTTTCGATGCGTTCTTCCTGTTTCTCACAGAAATTTCGCAGATTTACTGGATATCTATCCAGGAGGGTGTGGGGAAAGTGTAGCTTTATGTTCGTATTTGCGCTCATAAAATAATGATGTTTTTTACAACTGTTGTGCAATTTCTTTATAATTTGGTGTTTTAAATTTACCTTAAATTAACCAATACTATATCTCTCCATAATTTACATTCAGCATCAGTTATAAAATTTTGTTAAATTTTCATCTTTTATCAATTTTCGACACGTCCGTCCTGTAGGGTCGTCGGGTATTCTTCTTATACTTCTAGATTCCCTCAAAGGCCTAAATTTTCATATTTATTAATTATTCCTAATGAATTTGCTTTGTCTAATTCTATTAATAAAAACATCAAGGGAATTTCGTATACCTATCCACTTTGCTGACCAAGTGCTACTGGGTTTCTTCAACTCAATACAAACGGAACATTGTTGTTCATAAAAATGATTTTTTTACAGAAACCATTTATTATTCTGATATTCTACAGTCAGTTTTATAGAATAGGGTTATGTCTGAGCGAATAAATGTGCAGAAAACGTAATTCACCAAAAAAATAAACACTTGTTAGTAACCCGTATTCTGAAGGGCCGTAAGAAAATTTAATATATGAAAATCCAAATTAAAAAAAAACTAGAGCCAATTAAATAATTTTAATGATTACATTCGCAAACTGGGTACTTGAAATATATAAATCTATAGAAATATCCAGGGCAACAAAAAAAAATTGTTTTTTTGTTGAGCTGTGTTATCTATGATAGTAGTTAATGGTAGATTTTTGTGAATTATATGACAGCTTTCCGCACACGTCTTCGTCCGCTTTGTAGACAGCAAATTATATACTAATACCTTCTCAAAGAACCACTCTATCTTTAAAGTAAACCGCATCAAAATCCGTTGGGTAGTTTTTTAAGATTTAAGAATACACATGGACGTACAGACAACGACGGCTACTTTGTTTTATAGTTAGAGTACTATGTAGTGAAGATAACTTATAAGCATTAATTTTTCTTTTGTTCGGAATATATTGACTTGAAAGAAAGACTTTATTTTCCGCGAAAAAGGAAAATCATCACACGCAAGACATTAACAATAAACAACATAAATTTCTTGGAACTTGAAGCTGACTGTAAAGGCTGAAAAGATACCATAGTTGGGAAATATTTATGAATAAAACAAATGTACATAAGGTCGAAATAAAAAAGGATAAACAATAAAATATTATGTATTCTTTATAATGACAACATTAAAATACATAAATAGATGTTTATTTCAGACACATCATATCTATATTTATATAATTACAATTACAATTACAAATTTAAGACAGGTAACAATTTCAATGCAAAAGAAAATAAGCTAAGTTCTCTAAGTACTTTCTATTCGTTAACTAAACAAAACAAAGGAAAATTTATCGTAAAAAGTTCTGTAATTAATAGAAAGTTAGATATTATCGAAAAAGTGGAGATAGACGTCGTTTTGTTTCCAACTTGTGATTATCTTAATGTTTAATAGTTTGCTAGCTCGCTTATGTGTTCGTATTATGTTGTTAAGGACTAGATTCGAAGATTAGTATTTAGGCTTAACTCTGAGGAGTAATTTGGTACATAATACTAGATAAGTTACGTTTTTATTGTACTATTTTCTGTGCAAGTCTTAAATTGCTGTGTTTTATATGTAAATAATCATTGTATTTGTTATTCAGATTGGAAATATCAAAATAGATAACTTAATTTCGTTTAGAAATAATACGCTCAAAAATAATGATTACAAACATTTTTAAATTTCAACACTTCCCTTGTTTTATCATATTTTTCGCCTATAGAACCTAGTTATATAAATATCGTTCAGAAAAAAAATACGCACTATAAGTTAGTAGGTACTCGTTATTTTCGCATTTGCAGAAAAAAACGTTGTAAAAAGAGGTATCATAATGGTTCATATGCCAAATGTTGATCGCAGAATCGTAAGGAAAGTGTGATTTTAAAATAAATGCTATGATATTTCCTGCAAAAATTACTGAATTAACTTTACTGAAACCAAAAAATTACTGAAAATATTGGATAGTAAAAGCAGGAGCTTTCACAAGTATTGATTGATATCATAATTTACTGATTCGTTAGATAGTTGAGCACAGATAAGATATAAGCGGGATTTATTTATTATCTGTGGATAGTATTTTGCATTTAAAATATTCAAGGTTATAAAAAAACTTAAATCAATGTAAGAAGCGGCTCATATATCTTTAAATAAAGGATTTTATGAATACATTAAGAAAAAAAAAACAAACAAATAATTTATAAACCATTTATAATTGAAGTGTTTCATGCATATTAAAAAAAACAGGCTTTACATGAAGTTAAGTCGAAAGCATTGATCGTAAATAGGTTTAAAGACTTTATTACTCATAAAAAAACAAAATAGTTCACATAAATAAATATAAAAGCCCATATAATAATTAATCCTCCATTGAGAAAAAGATTAGCGTACGCATAAAAAAACTATGAAATAATTTTTAATATTCGCCCCGTTTTTCCCGCGCAAAATAATTATTTATCTAACGTCAAAAGATGTAAAGCGGATTATGTTAACCGATAACAATTGCTTAACGTTTTATGACATCGCATTTATCGATGTATATTTATATTCTAATATATACAATTTGCGTGTCGCGGTATTTGAAGTTAAATTCCTCCTCGGCTAGGTCGATTCTCATGAAATTTGACAATCTTTATGAACACAGTGGTATGAAACATAGATGATTTGCCTGCCCTTAATGATACGAGTAAGGCAGAAAAACTTTTGTCGGGACAAAATCACAAGACTTCTTTCTTGCTATTGGAATAGCCCTATAAGCTTCGTTTCCACCAGTGATGTGCGAGGATGTGTGGCGAGGGATGTGTTTGTAAAGAACTATAGAGGGAGGTATCGCTTCAACCGCTAAACGAATAAGGAATCGATTTTTAAATAAGGTAACTTTTATTTGACGATGGATCTTTAACTATTTTCAATCCAAATTTCATCCTAATCGGTAGGTACTGCGGTTTAGCAGTGAAAGCGTAACAAACGTACAGACATTCGCATTTATACATAATGCTACTATGGTTTTTTATTATTTAATGATACAGAGAGGTCATACAACCAATGTTTGCTTGGTGCTATGCCAAATGGAGAGCCATTACGGTTTTTGTGAGATATTGATTTATTTTTGTTGTCTAGTTCTTATTTTATTATAGTTATTTGTTACAGTTTTACATGTTTCTGTTACATGAGTTATTATTATGCAATAAAGTGTTATTTTGTTTGTATTTTGAAGATTTTTATTTAATATTTTATTAATTTATACACTTTATTGTGCTGCCAGCATAACAATAGTAAGTACAATATAAACTAAAACTAGGATACCGCACAGAAGGCGGTCTTATTACTAACAAGTAATGTCTTCCAGGCAACCAACAGATTGTGGGAAAAACAATAATTTAGTACAGCGGAGGTAGCTAAAAAATATTGTGAGCCTTAAAGTCGTATTGAAAGAGCTAGCTGGTTTCATAGTTTGATAGAATATATTTTATGCGAAAGTGTGCTAAAATGGAAATCTAATTAAATATTTTATATCCTTGTTATTTTTTATAGTCTTTAAGAGTGATTGATGATGATGATTTTGTTTTTGAAGTGAAAACTTCTTTAGCGGCGTTGAGCACTTTTTCTGTAATGGGTATAAATCATAAACTCGCGTCAGGACACGTGACCTGATCGAAAAAGCGTAAGACGGATACCATTCCAAAATATCAAACATGCTCAACGTTAATAATCAAGTTTTCACTTCTGCCGGCACTCCCGGAGTGCAACCCGTCTTTTTTTTTTCTGTGATGGATTTAATTGATCAAAATTGACCGGTCTAAAAACTATAAAGAAAATACTAAAGAGCTTATATATTTGGCCAATAACTATTCCCGTTTAAACCAGGATTGTATATCCTTACACTAATCCAACGTTAGGCCGGATGATAAACTATCTGAACCCCAAATTTCCATTATCCTTTATGCAAATTGGTCGAGCCGTTTTTATTAAAACAAACATTGAAGTGACATTTATAATATACGACCTCGACTCCGCCCAGATCCAGTTAGAAAAATATGCTTGCTCAAAAAAAATCATTTCGGGAATAATTTGGAAAAATATGTTGATAATAATTAGGTTTTGAGTATTTTAGATTTTATTTTATTAAGAAGAAAAGCTTTAGTTTAGCTGGCGTTAGAGTTTTGGCGAATTAGTCCCGATGTATTATTAATTATTATCAACACATTTTGTATGTAAACATTCAATGTATCAATGAAATTTTAGGAAAAACATTATGATTAACGTAAAATTTCTCATTTTTCTCTTTTTTGGAAATTGCTCATTTATAAAGCATTTGAATGCTATAAAACTAAATATCAATATCGAATGATATTAAAAAAGAGCGTGTGTGCCGAGCACACGTGTCAGAAGTGAAACTTATTTGGCAAGATTAAAAAATTCCAAATCGTTGCTTTTACTCTATGACGTGCCGGTATTGCCATGATGCGACCTTGAAATTTTTCGCTCACGCGCCTAAAGAAGTTTCACTTCAATAATTTGAATGTATATATATGAATAAATTGAGAATGAAAATATTTCTTTTACCTATATTTTAATCCATACTAATATTATAAATGCGAAAGTAACTCTGTCTGTCTGTCTGTTACTCAATCACGCCTTAACTACTGAACCAATTTGCATGAAATTTGGTATAGAGATATTTTGATACCCGAGAAAGGACATAGGATAGGTTTTATCCCGGAAATCCTACGGGAACCGGTTTTTCTTTGAAAACGCGGGCGAAGCCGCGGGCGGAAAGCTAGTACCTAATAAATAAATATTTCGTAATCATAACGGATTAGTAGTAAAAAATTAAAATAAAGATTAAAACACACGAAACTTAAGCTCTGTTAATAATATCTACATATTCTAAGAATTTGATACAATCACTACATAGTATAAAAGAAAGTCGCTTTCTCTGTCCCTATGTCCCTATGTATGCTTAAATCTTTAAAACTACGCAACGGATTTTGATGCGGTTTTTTTTAATAGAACGAGTGATTCAAGAGGAAGGTTTTAGCATATAATTTATTAGGTTTTAGACAAAGCAGGCGAAGCCGCGGGCGGTAAGCTAGTTTAGAATATACTTTAAAATTGCATATTATTCAATTCTAATAATATTGCAAACAGAAACTACAAAAAATATAATTTCACTTCAACAAAGATTTTTATATCTCACATCTATGTGGCTATATTGTAAAAAAATCTTTCAAAGGATTTCTATTCATATGAAAAGAACCAAAAGCAGCAATATTTCAATAAACACAGCTGCAAAAGCAATGACTAAATTTTAGACTGAAAAAATTTCATTTCGCCCTATGTTTTTGCTCTGCTATTTGCTTTTGCCATAAACCTTCAGAATATGGTACTTTTATTAACAACTAGCTGTGTCCCTCGGTTTTACCCGCATTGTTCCGTTCCTAGCGGTCTTAGCGTGATGATATTATATAGCAGCTAAAAAAGACTTCCTCGGTAAATGAACAATGTGAACTACGTGGTTCCTGAGATTAGTGCGTTTAATAAACAAACAAACTTCAGCTTTATAATATAATTTATGTCTCCCTGCTGTGTGTCTTTCTGTTAATATTAAAATAACGTGAATTTGGAAAATAAAATTATAGTTTATTTATTCATATTATAGTTCTTAAACATATTTCGGGCATACACTGACAGTTCGAATTCCACCTCTAAAATGACTCATATTATTCCTTTCGTGTCGAAAATCTAAATAAGTAGCCGTAACCATACATTCATATTATTTAATACCATTTTAATACCTATTTATCAATTATAAAAGTGTAGACAGTAGTATAGTAAGAATTGGTCACAATAGATCTAACTAGGTCATTTTAACAATAGTTCCTATCACTCCTATGGTACATAAGTACCAACTTGATAAAACGCAAATAAAAAGACTTTTCCGGACTGTCAGTTTTCTTAACGTATAAAAAGTTATGTGATATTGATTCCTCTCTTGGAAAATTACAAGAACGTTTTATTCATAGTTTTATTAAAAGTTCAAAATTAAATTAAATCGGATAAAATCAAAATCAAGATCTTCAAAGGGAAAAAAAAGACTTTTTTGTAAAGTTTATCGTTTCGGATGTTTTAAGTTTTCTGACAATTAATTTTAGAGAAAAAAATAATGTTTTTTTTTTCCTTTGTCTATTGTAAATAAATATTTAGATTTATAAGATTAAAGTAGGAAAAATTCTATCAAAAGGCGGGATTCGAACCCGGTTGTCCCGGTTCGGAAAAAGCGGGTTCGAATCCAACCTCGTGATCGAATTTTTCCTATTCTTAAAAAAATTCTCAGTAAATATCACTGATATTTTTACATACATTTGCAGGAAAAGCCGGGGGAACAGCTAGTTAACAAAATTTCCACTAATTGCCCAATCTATGTCGTCACTCCCATACATCACGAAATGAAACCGAATATTTTAGCGATATTTAGCTTACTAAAAGCGTCATGATATTTATTTTGTAAATTGATACTTGAGTGTTCCGAGATTTCCTTTTTTGGAACGAACGAGTTATATATCTGATGTAGGACAAATGCTGTTTATTTGGTAAATATGTAATTACTAGGTTTCCGCCTATTGGCTATATGTACCATGGGTGAAGCCGTGGTGTACTACTAGTCTTCACTAAGTTTTATCTTCACTGAGGTTTTATCATACCTCGTGACATCAAAGGACTGGCAAATACAGTACCTACCTTTGAATAACGTAGCGTGTTGAAAATCCTTGAAAATTGTATCAACAAAACAAAATGTACTGTTTCGCAAATATAACGAATTTATTCAATGCGTCAAGCGTGCTTTGGCACGGTTTTGTTTTGGGGTTAGTATCAAAGTTTAAGACATTTTTGTGCAGCAATATATATTATGTGTAGATAGTTATTGGCGTCGCATGACACCTCGGTCACGGGTTTCTGTAATCTGTTATTATTTCTAGAAAAATTCCAATTTATAAAGAATTTGAATGCTATTAAACTAAATATGTATTAAAGAAGTGATAGACTATGTATATAGCTCTATATCATCACGCTTTACAACCACGACACGACCACGACCAATAGGAGCGGAGAAATCCGTGTAAAACCGCGGGGCATAGTTAGTTTAAAACAAATAACGTATAATGACATACTATGTGGTATCAAACATACGATCTAGTCCACAGCTTAGCGATTGGAGGCTTAGATATCAGTTCGCAATTTCCGGTGACTGTACGATAAAATTCAATATCTGATTCCAGTCGTTATTTATAAATCACCCTATTTTCTATTATTAATGGTTTATTTAATTGCGTTTGCAAATATGTTACAAATATATCGTAGTTGTAAATGAATTCCACAAATAGTAAGTATTAGAAATGTAAAAAGGGATAAAATAATTGTTTTTGTTGACAATAGATACTTAATTTTATACACCTAAAATGCTACTTAGTCAATGCAGCTGTAACAGTACTAAGTTATGAAGGCCGGAATATTTTTTTTTATTTTGTACAAAATACGGTAACAAGCATTTTTTTAAATTCTCAAAGTTTCGCTAATCCCATACCTTGACATAAAATGATCCCATAATCCCACTAATTGTGATTGTGACGTATTAAGCGAATCAGAATTCAGACGATCTCATTAAAAATAATTACATCCGTTGAAACAGGAGGTTCTCGAGACTTGCGTTTCATAGAAAGATGGGATTCATACTTTAATTTTATTTTAATTGTATTCTACGTTTAGTAGTAGTTTAGTAATAAAGATGATAAAATGTAATAATATGAGCTTATGGAATTTATACTCTACTAGTTTGCGGACGCGGCTTCGTTCTCTCTATCGGCTCTATTTATTAAAAATATAGCCTCCGCTGAAATAATAGTACCCACTGACTATGTATACTTACAGTTAGTTACACGTATTATATTTTAACGTATTTTTTTACATCATATCTACAGATAGAAATTTGTCTGAAGGATAAACGTGATCGTATACTTTGATTTTTGCTTCACTATAATCGGATAAAAAAGAGTTTAAATACCATCAACTTATGTTTAAAACAACTTTGGGATGATGGATGTAACAGCTTTTAGATACCAGTTTTAATTGCCTGCAATAAACAGCGTAATTTTAAAGCCCGTAATTTTCCATTAGACTCGTGTTTTTATCATGTAAAATATAACGGGTTACACGTTTGAGTTTCAGATTAATTAAGACTATCTGGAGTCCGCGGCTTTGATCACGTTGTTAATAAACGGGATAGAATTATATTACATAGATCGCGGTAATAGTAGACTAAGGCTAATCTAGACTATAAAAAAAAATATCTCTACGAATATTAATACGAATCAGCTATTTTCGGAAGGCAAACTATAGTATTTTAAAAACATTCCTCCTCCTATAATACATAGAGTAACTTCGCAATTTTTTGTACAATCGCGAATACCTTGCGTAATTTTACATTAAAGATAAAATCCATTTTATTTATATAAAAGTAGGTACGAAATTATACAAACCTCATATTATACTTAGTAATAAATTACTTACAAAAAATATATTTTTTATTGAAAAAAAAAGTCAGTAAAAAAGAGTTTTACCACACCCGGATACTCCATACAAAATTATCGTTTTGACAGTCACACTGTAGAGAGTGCAAATGTGTGCGTTAACGCTTTAGGGTTTGCACATTAACTGTGACTAGCGTAAAGAAATTCGGGTTTTTCTGATGAAATACATCCGTAAACAGCACAATATCTAACCATTTTCTACGAAAAACGATAATCACAAATCCAAAATAATAAAATTACTCTACTATTACAGAATAACAGCGTTACAGCCTCTGCTGTAACATTTATGCTGAGTCAGTAATCCCTTTCCCTGAGGTGATACAGATATAATATAATTTTATTACGTCTACATGTAATGTTATACTTTTTTTTTTAGTTATAAGTGTTGTCTGTAATTTAATGTACTGTATCATTTTTTGGGAATAAATGTGTTTCTATTCTATTCTATTCTATTCTACTTTAAGTCAATTTGATTAATGTTGTCAATCTTCGTTGCGTATCGTCCTTACGGAAAAATGCGGGCCATCTATAGCGTGATCGTGCGGGGTGAGGTAAGTGTTTAATTTTGGCGGGAGGCGGAGAGTGTCCGTTCTGTAGCGTTTAGCTACTATTATGTATTCTGTGGTTTTACACAAATTCTGAATGTATTTAAATTGAAATGGTATTTTCATGTTTTATCTTTGACTGAGTAGGCTCGTCATTTTGAATGATTGACAGTCATTCGGCATTTTACCGCCAAAATTCTCAATTATGTCAATTATGTGAAGCGTTTAAATATCGTTTTGCTCGAACAGAATTCGATATTATCGAAATACGTTTTCTAATTTCCGCTTTAAAATTATGTTATGATGAATAATGGTATAGTAAGTATTACAAATGACTTCAATAAATTCGATTACCTCTTATAAACATTAATTCTTACATACTATAAGCCTATCCTATCCTTCCTAAAGGTACGTATACTTGTCTTTTATGTCCTTAGCATACTGTATTTTTTTGATTAAAGTATTTTTAGCGTTCCGTACCCAAAGGGTAAAACGGGACCCTATTACTAAGCCTCCGCTGTCTGTCTGTCTCCAGGCTGTATCTCATAAACCGTGATAGCTACTAGCTAGAAAGCTGAAATTTTCACAAATGATGCACATATTTCCGTTGCCGCTATAACAGCAAATACTAAAAATTAAAAAAAAATATATTAAGGGGGGTCCCCATACAATAAATTTTTATAGATCATAGTACGGAACCCTTCGTGCGCGAGTTCAACTCGCACAGATGGCGCAAATAACTTTTTTACTAACATGTTTTAAGGTGGGTACAGACTGGTGAAACGTAACATGAAATGTATAATTCTGCCTTTCATTGCATGTTCGCTGCAAGCGTGGACGCATAGCGCGCTCTTAACGCGCATTCACTACGAACGTCCCGCGTTCGTGTTCCTTGCCCCTTTTATGTTCGTTCGAAAAACCGACAAATCACGGATCGCTCCGCGCGCGGCTTGTAATGCTCGTAGCATGCGCGTGAAATGCACATTTCGCGCGCACAAGACGTCCAAACTATGAGAAATTGTTACAAAGTGTGTTACCTTTCATGATACATTGCAGCAATGTGTACGGTGAATTATTTCATTGCATGACACATTGCATGTTACGTTTCACCAGTCTGTACCCACCATTATGTGTTCATGCCAGGAAAGTGTAAAGTCAAAACTCAAACTCAAACCCTGACTCAAACATTTATTTATTCAATTAGACTTCTTTTAGAAGCACTTTCGAATTGTCATTACATATTTTTAACATTTACCACCGATTCGGAAAGCAGTATCTATGGAGAAGAACCGGAACGAAACTCCATAGTTGCTCTTTTAAAATCATGTCAATATTACAAGTCTATATAGACACCGAGATTTTTGACAGACGGACTGAATTCGTTGTTTGTTGAACTTTAGGATTTTTTAGTACCTAGAATTTGTAATTTGATGATATACTTAGATATAGGTATTATTATTTTATGATAGATGACATAGTATAATATTGCAAACACCTAAATCAAATTAATAATTACCCAAAACATTCTTAAAATCTGCGAACACATATTTTGTTTCTAGGAAACTAGATGGCGCCGACCTACAGTTAAACTGTAGTGCTTGTAATAAATAATAATGTCATTATTAATCAGTCTATCATGTTTACTTTTTTCAAGCACATGAATAATATTATACTATGAATATGAGTTATTCAACGTTCGGCGTTCTAGTAAAATCGCAAAACTTATGCATAAATCACTACATAGTATAAAACAAAGTCGCTTTTTCTGTCTCTATATCTTTATGTCCGTATGCAACTACACAACGAATTTTGATAGGATTTTTTAAATAGAGTGATTCTCAAGGAAATATAATTTATTAGGTTTTAGACAAAGCATTTTCCTGAATATTAGTTATTTATTTACTTATTTTATTTGCCACCATGTTACCTATTTATACAAATGAAAAATGTAATAAGAACTCCCGTCAACAAAGCAACAATAATTTTAAACTAAAATGTATTAGGTAACTACACTGCTGATAAGAGGCTGAATTATTCCTTAAAATATTCCAATATTGCATATCATAACATATCTTCTTTATAAGCCAGGTACACACATAATATAATATAATGTAATCTACCGGGAGATAAACGTCGCTCGTCGCGATTTTATATAAATTTATGATTATATTGCAATGTAATTAAGCTGGAACGGTTTGCAATGGAAAATGAATGGGAAATTTATGAAACTATTTTCCGAATTGGTGGTAAAAGGAAAAACTATGTTATGACGATTCAAAAGTGCTTCTAGAAGTATAATTGAATAAATAAAGTTTTTGTGTTTGAGTTAAAATACAGATGTGAAATGGACTCGAAACTATTTGTAAAATTAACGTAGTAACGATTAAAACAAATGTTGATTGCATTCAAATAAATAAAATCAAACAAAGTATTTAAAACAAAACCTAGCAATTAACAGCTTACGGAGTTAAGACTATTTCGCGAATAAATGGGAGAGAAACAAGGAAATAAACGTTCTGTACGAAACAGAAAAGCAATTACCTGAGCGACGCAAGTTTGTATAAAATGTGTGCCATTTGGAGGCTTTTCTAGTCCATTCTGATAGTAGAGAGGAATAAAATTGGTCAAGCGTAAGCTCTTCTAGGAACATTTCTTTAAATTTCTGGCGCATTCTGTTTCATAACGGGTTGACAATATAATATTCCGTATTGTATTTTTAATATTATTTCATATTCTGTATTGTATTTTTATTATAACCTTATATAAATGCGGTATTGTTTTGTTACTAAAACCTATGTTTTCTTAGTTGTTTAAGAGGATTTTCTTCTCCACGACAGCAACATATTATTAGATGTTATCGCCTTGCCTTTAAATTGTAGTTAAGAGTAATTGTTTTATGTATGTTCCATGTGTAAAACTTTTTAATTTTGATATAAGAAATATTAGTTTATGGAAAATATTTTAATTAAGATTTGGGTACACTCCCAATATAATATTATGTTTACACAATAATATGCAGGTAAATTTTACAAATCTTTGTGTTAATATAAATTGCATTTAATGCTTACTACTAACATAATACAATTAATTATTTTACAGTAACTTTTCAACCCTATATAAATATATATGTATTTTAAAATTTCACCTTTTAAAGCGTCATATATAAAAAAAGAAGATACCTGTATCAAACTTGAATAGCTTCAGAACGATTAAAGCATAAAAACGTTCGCAGAATTTTAATGCTAAAATGCTTAATTGGAAACTAGTTTGAAACTTCTTGTTCTAGTTAAAACGTGAAGGAAAATCGATCAGAGTTCGATGAAATACATCTGTCGCGTGCGAAAGTTTTATTGAAAGCTATTTATATTGTTTTGTTTGTGAAAGAAATACTCGTAAACTGAGGAATTCCTATTTATGAAGCAAATGGAATAAGGTAAAGGTAAAGGTCTTAATTTTTACAGAGCTACCGAAACTCTTCCTGTTTTAAAAATTCCAACTTTTAGAACAATTAGAATCATACATGCGCAAAGCATCTTACTTCTAGATGTCTAGATGTATTGAAACGACATAATATAATCACATCTGCACTTTATTTAACAACAATTTAATGGAGATTAATTATACTGGTAAAAATTTATTCAAGAAAATAGAACCGAAAAATATAGAAGTAGAAAAATTAAAGATCCCGTCAACACTTTCTTTCGTTGGAAGCTCGATAGCTTGTGTAAAATTAAATTTAATCATATTATTTTATATTGGCTTTAAATCTTCTACGCGGAGATCGGTTATCTTCTTCTTCTCTAATATATAAAAATAAGTCGGGTTTTCTTTCCTGACGCTATAACTCCAGAACGCACGAACCGATTTCCACGGTTTTGCATTCATTGGAAAGGTCGGGCTCCGTGAGGTTTATAGCAAAGAAAAGGTGTCTCTGGTGCGTATTTCCAAACTATACATAGCCAGAACGCAACCATAGGAAACTGCTCGTGTATACTTTGTAATGCTGTTTTTAAGTTTGTTATTACAATATATACACGAATTTTGCGTACTGATCGTGTATACTTTGTAACGCGGATGCTTGCTTCTTCGTTCCAAACTATACACGATCAGTACGCAAAATATAACTAAATATACCTACTACTGACTACACCACTTACGCTTGCGCGAAATAATAAATATATAGGTAATCAAAGACTTGTACAGCTATATCTATCTACTTTTATTCTTCTTGATTATTATCTATTGATTCAGTAAAATATGGAATAAAAATATTATTCGGTAATCTTAGGAAAATAAATAGGTAACAGATAAGGGTACCTATGGGTTAGGTTAGGTTCGTGTTTTTTTTAACTACACAAAAATAGGAGCCCCGCTTCGCGGGGCTCCGTCGCCTCGCAACCGTCTTCTTCTGGACTTATTAGATTCTTACATTTTAGCACTATTGTCAATTGTAAGTCGTGCAGTATAGTCGGGAACGAAGACACAAGCATCCTCGATACAAAAAATATACGATCAGTACGCAACATTTATTTATTTATTTATTTATTTATTAAGGCTCATTAGCAGCTGTACATCAATGAAATTACATAAAAAATACACATAAAATATAGAACATGATGTACAACCAATAAAAAATGAGCACTGCATGCACTATAAAAAATACGTTACAATACATTCAATACATTCCAAATAATCAGTTAATAAATTATAAACAAGTAAAAATTAATTCATATTATCCTCAATCTTAATTCATAAAAAATAATAATCAAATTAATTATAATTTAAAACAAGTAAAAAGCGAAACGTTACTTTAAAATACATCCTAAAACAAGTCAAGTCAATTCATTTAAAACACAGAATTAATTCCCTTTTTT
>CAJQZM010034773.1:0-14271 GCA_907164665.1 Colias nastes
AAAAAAATTACCGTTTCTTCCAAATCTATCATTAATCTGGAACCATTTTATTATTAACCGTTTGTTGACAAAAAAAGAAATGAGTGTATCTAGCAAAATTCATCAACATTAAATAAATAAATAAAATTGTCTGAAGATTTCGACAAAAAATAAATAAATATAAATTTAAGGCCCAAAATGATCAGAAGTTTATTTATTATTTTATTTTATTATTTATTTAAAACGTTACTTTCCGTAACAGGACAGGCCCAATGCACTTAATTATATGACTTACCGACATTAGTCAAATCTTTGAGATTCCGAGTTTCGGCAAGTTTAGCGGCCGAATCATAATATCCATTGCGTAGAAAGTAATCCACTATCATTCTGTCCAAGCGCACTTTACGCCACTGAGTCATTGCGGTCTGTAAAAAAACAAGAAACAAATTTCATAAAAAAATGTCCCTTGTATAGGGCATTTAACATCTGTTACCCTGATAAAAAAAAATACAATCAGTTTGAACTGTAATAAACATTACATCTAAATCTACACTAATATTTTAAAGAGAATAGATTTGTATTTTAGTATAAGTAACAAATATGTACCATCAAAAACTACATAATTTATTTAAAAAACTAGCAGCCCTGGCTTCGCTTGTGGTACATGTCTACGTTTTCTCTCCATAAGAACCATCCTAATATTTCAAAGAAAATCATAAAAAAAGAATTAACGAAATTGGTTCAGCCGTTCTCAAGTTTTGTGCTTACCAACACAGTTAGGGATTCATTATTATTATATACTAGCAGTCCGCCCCGGCTTCGCCCGTGGTACATATTTACGTTTTCTCTACGTAAGAACCATCTTCGTACTTCAAGGAATATAATAAAAAAAGAATTAACGAAATCGGTTCAGCCGTTCTCAAGTTATGCGCTTACCAGCACATTTTGGGATTCATTTTTATATTATAGATGATTATTTTATCATTATAAAAGCTACATCTTTACCAAGTTACAAAGCTTTAAAAGGAATTTTCAAAATTCTGACAATATATCACCTTATTCTGTGAAGTGTTAGGTTCAGCAATGGCCTCCGCCTGTTCCTTCAAGTGCTCAAGACGTTTCTTGCAGACGAACGCTGCCTGTACCTCCTCGGTTATCGCGTCTGAAGCTTTCCTCTTCATTGTTGTTAGTTTCTCCACCTAGAAGTGGTTTTGGTGTGTGTTATATAGTATCAAAACTAAAAGAAATTACTAGTTTTTAATAATAAGTTATTCAGACAGTGGATTTGCTTTCATTGGCAAGTACAAAATTTAAGTAAAATTTCTAGACCTTCCATATTATGATTCATAATACTTTGAATGCATAAGCATAAACCAAAAACTTAAAGAATCTGTAATCAATACAAAATGACAATATTAATAAATTATTCAAACCTAATCAAATTTCAATCAGTTGTTGTAATCTATCCTTTGTAAATATTATGTTAATTTGAACTGAAAGAGACCCCGTACTGACTACTAAAATCATCTGAAATAGATGCAAATGGCCAACAATGAACTGCAAATAAATATTCGAATTGATATGGTATGTATTGTGCTAGATAAAATTTAACTGTAGAAACAACTATCCATACAGGTTGTAAATGGCAAAACTATTTTATGACAATGCAAAAATGCTTCTGGAAGAAGTCTAATTGAATAAATAAAATTTTTAATTGAAGTTTAGCAATCAAAGAGCTTACCATGCCACCAAGTAAAGTGTTGATTTCACCAGCTGTCGAACCGTTTTTGACAGCTGTATCCAGATCACCGACCGCAGCCACAACCTGCCTCGCTTCCACGTCAAACACGCGCTGGGCGTTACGGTACTTCTTGTTGAAGACCTCGTAAGGCACCTGAGGAATTCAGTATATACAGTTATTAGAAACGAAGTAATAATTATTTTTTATCAACTATAACTGAAATGTAAAAGAAATTAATGCCACAAATGTGCAAACTGGATAAATTTAGATGTGAAAGGCAACAGCATTCCAGGAATGATTGAAAAAAAGGAAAAACTTATGCCAATACTAAAAGTGAATACATTTTAAATCTTAAATCAGCCTTTGCTAAATGCTACACAAAATATTTTAAAACAGCACTGACTGTCAGGCTGATCTCGTGACTAAGGTTTAAAATAGTAGCAGACAAAAATAAAAATTCCGATGAAAAGATTGAATACCTGCGGTCAATTCAGTCTAAAGCCAACTATGCAGGAGATAGAGTTTGAGAACTACAACACATTTTAAACTTTATTGATACATAATTTATTAATAATAAGATTGAATAATCTGTGATTTGTAATTCAAAATATAGGCACAATTCCATAGTTACTAATTAATACAGCTTAATAAATCATTAATGATTAAAAGTGTACCTTGACAATATCTTAACTTATCAGGAATCAAATTAAAAAATAGAAATAAAATATGTATACCTAGGTAGGTACCTAAGAATCCCACAAAAAAATGCTTTTAAAAGGCAACTTAATTATATCATAATTTGCTTTCCCACAATAGAAATCAGATTTAAATTAGTGTGATATTCGAAATATTAACAAAAGTAATTTATACCCTACTTTCTGACCTCCATTAATCACTGTATTATTTCAAAGAAATTTGACATTAGAAATAAAATTATTTTAACTTACCTTCAATGTCGCATGTTCCAAAGATTTTATTTCATTCATTGTTGTTATTTTTTCAGGCCTTCAAGTAAACTTGCGACGGTAATCTGTGATCCTACAAATAATGATGGAAGATGTACACTACGCAATGAAAACAAAACTCAGCTGTTCACTTACATGAATAGCAGAAAATAAACACGTTATTTCTACCAACTATAAACTGTAAACAGCATTTAGGAACAATCGTATTGTGTAATATATAAAATAGTTATATTGTATCACTATTTTTATTTCAAATTAATGTGTTACAAAGAATAAACTATAATTTTATTACGTATAAATTGAATGAATTGGATACTGTGTTTACCATTACCAAATTTTGTTCAATATTTAGGCCTCGTCTACACCGTTAATTTTACATGTAAAACAATTAAAAATTATTTACAGAATTATATGGATTTGTAGTATTAGCTGATAAAATCTGTTTATTATAGCAAAACATTTATTATTTAAGAGAAACGCCAATTTGATTTATTGCATAGTATTTACACATCTTTTTAAATTTTAACACTTTGTATAAAATAACTAGCACATAGAATATTATGTTGTATTTTATGTAGGAACCTGATTATAATTGTATAAGCTTCAATTAGAGGACGTTTATGGAAGAGAAAGTATAATTTCGAATAATTCATGGCATATAAACGAATATTAGAAAATAAAGATAAGGGCTCGGCCAGTAAGAATTAGTATGAATACACTATTTAGTTTTTGAAAGTGAATGGAGTTAGGCAAACAAAGTGTTATTAAGATATTAAAAAAAGGTTCTTAAATAACTTACTTTTAGTATCAATGTTACATAACTAATCGTCTGTTTAAGTAGTAACTTGAAGTTCTCAATCTTTTCATTTGTGTAAAATTAATTCACTTCTTTTTAATATACATATTTATCTCAGCTTTTGCTTTATAAATTATTTGTTTATGTTTTATTTTAATCAGTAGAGTTAAAAATATGTATTTTATCGACACTGATAAATTTAATGAGCAGTGCAAACTATACTTAATAAATTCATAAGTTTTCTACATATCCATAACTTTAGTTATCTGTTGTATTTCAACGTTTGTTATCTGTGTAAAATCGGCGCGTCAGCGGTCAGCGCGTCACATTTCATGAATCCGCCATTTTGTACGTAGCTAGCGGCAATTGAGGGTTCGCTTTCCCGGTTATGTGTTGATTGCGTGAAAAAACTGAAAACTTCTTCCGATTGACTTTGCAAACTGACTTTCTGCTGAATTGACATTATATTAGTGTAATATATTTGCAGCTGTACCTAGTGCTTTCGTGAATAGTGAGTGTCGAGTAATTGGAGCGCGTGGCTGGTTGTTACTCTTTGTTGTTGGATTCTGCGTATATACGGTAAGTTTAGTTTAAGAAATGCCACTTTGGATACATTTTCATTGCGAAAAAGTGGATTATAGTGTTTCGTGTTAGTTGCGAGTTACACATGAATTGTAATTAGCGACAATGCGGTAGCGTCAGTCTGATGAATTAACGCTTGTGGCAGGCGCGTTCTACGCTGGGGTCTGAGCTCGCAGTGTTCAGTAATGGCTGTCGCTTTGAAACGTACCAGTTACGACGCCACGCGTATTGGAATCAAGTTCGGACAATAGTTCAATGATTGTTTCTAGAACTTATTGCTATGAACTTTCAAGGTGCACGCGGTCGTCATAGGCGGACCACAGATCGCTGACCTAGTTAATGTAGAAAGTTGATGCGTTAATGATGCAAATAATTACGTTTTTGGTTAGATACCAGTGGCGACTATCAGGGAAATCTTTGATAAAATTTAATTTATTCAGTTTCGCCTTGTGTTTTTTTCAGTCTCGCCTATTTTCAGATACCTATTATGTTAAAACATTTTAATTTCACTGTTATGCTAATCACTCACTTGAAAAGTAAATTTATGTATTTTTAAGCAATATATTATTATATTTATAAAGTGAAAATCGCAATCATAAATAAAAAAAATTGTAAATAAAGTTATTAAAATAATAACAAAAAACTGTAAGTTGTAAATAAATGAAAAAAAAAGTGTTATTTTCATGCATTGTAATGTGATAAAGTAGAAAAATATTTGGAACAATATACAAAGAAATAAAAGTACACATTTTATAAAACACAATATAGCATAGTAAACCACAACAAAAAAAAAAAATAATTAAAAAACTTGAATATGGTTTGTCTAAAACATCACAAACATTGGTTATAATCCTCGGTAATAATTCAACTTTGTATAGAACACTGTCCCTTTGCAAAGTGTAATTACAAACTTCTTGTTCAACTAACTTTGATTCAGGTAAAAGTTTGAATGAAATTCATTTCAAAGTTTCACCTTTCGTTATTTAGGTAGCTTTAAAAGAGCCCGTGTTTGTTTCAACTTGTCAGGTTAGTTCAAAATTCTTTAACTTTTATTAATTTATCTCATTGCTTTATAAAATAAACAATTTGGAATTTTGAAGACCTACACAATGCGGAGTTTGCCAGAGTTTTGTTCAAATGAAAATTCATTAAGTTGCAACTTTTTGTATTTCTTTGACAATATTGTGAAATTTTGTTTGTTGTTTGAACGATGGGCATTATTAATAATTCTAAGAACTTGAGAGAAATAAATATTTTAGATTGCAATTTAAAATTTTATGATACACAGGCTATTACAATACTTCAAAGTTATAAAATTTAATATCAATGTTTACTTAAGATATGAAAAAATATAAGTGGGAATTTTAGAACAATTTACTGTGAAACAATTGTCTGAGCTTTAGTTTTATCCCAAGAACTTTCTCTAAAGTAACCAATATTGTCTAGACTTAGAGGAAATTACTTTGAAGGAAATTTAGACAATAATACAATGATTTACAATGCAACAGGTTGCATAATGTAAACAGTCATTTAAATAGTTATATTAAAAAAAAATATTATTGTCAGTTTCATATGTACAGACTTTCTCTTGAGACATCATGGAAAATACCCATTGCATTCATTATGCACAAGTATTATTTTACCTTATCTATTCTATTGTGTGTGTATAAACGATTACATGGACGAAACATAAGGTCGGAAGTTTTTATGCACATAGCGCGATTCGTCGCTTTCTGCATAGCAACACATTCAACCTGTTATGACACAAGCAGTTTGTTTTGTACTGTAATTCTCACAATGCCTTATCATATAAATATGTGTAGCGTCATTATAGATTATTTCATAATATTAATGTATCTTACATCTTTCTCTAATGCCTTCATATCAGTTGTTGAAGAGTTGGTAAATACCTACTACTTACTATAAAAATACACAAGGTTTAAACTTTAAATACCTACTAAAGTTATCTACCGAAACATCACACGGACAGAGACACGCGTACTTTCGCATTTATATAATTCATACGCTTTTGTTGTAACAAAGTAGAAAGTATGTAATTTCTTCCGTTTGATTTTGACGCGATTACCTCACTTTCAGAAAATGTTTCGGATGCTGATTATTTGGTGTAGTGGTATTATGAATAAATAAGTTGAATATATAACATTCTCAACGTGAAAACGCCTTTTTTCTGATAAATTTTCTTTCAAAATAATATCGTATCAAAATGTATATCGCAATTCGCAACTAAATGATCTGCAAAATATCACACTCAGTATCTGAACTAAGTTACAATAACTATAAAACTATTAGTTTTTCAAGTATATGTTAGACGTAACTTTTAATTTAATATTTTTGTGGATGAATAGTTGTCAATGTGGTTGTCATTGTTTTATGTCTGAGCATGCTTAGCTGTCGAATACTATAAATTCCCGCTTTCCTTTGACTCGTGGCGCATTCGTACGAATCGTGCCTAGGGGCTCGGACGTTGTTTATACGACGTTTGACCCAACTACCCTCACTTTGCTAATAGTCGTTGACTTGCTGCGTTTTGTTATCAACTACCTACATCAATTAGGTAGCTGTGTAGAATCGCAGTACATTCTTATTACATTCAAACTAATATTTAACCCGGCCTCGCGTTTAATTTCTTATATATACATTCAATTACCATACAAACAAATACATAAATATCAAGATGACATCGGACTTACCATATTACTATCGATATTAAGTTATGTAACTCTCATTTCATTGTTATCACAAAAGAGTCGTTTAAGTGACGTCATGTTTGCGCATGGTATAACGCGGCATTGTTGTATTTCAAATTAAAAGCATTACAAGATAATTTTTGCCAGCGTTTCATTATATTTTTGCAGACTGACTGACCTAAATTATTTTTAATTAACGACAACCATACGCTGTCGGTTTTTGTTCATTCGTTAGCATAGACATTGTTCACGTTGCCGACGAATGTTGACACAAAAATAACACAATTAGACAATGAGCGTATAAAAACGACACTAACAAAACTTGTTAACCTTCGACAATATTAAATTCTGTACTTAGAAGGCTTTAATATTAAATGTGACTATAAGCAATGAATGGCGAAATATTAATCAAGTTTGAAAAGTAAATCAATTTATTATTTACCTACTTTGAAGTCGGAATAGAAGTATTGAGAAGTGTTTGATATTAAAGAATATTCAGAATTATTTATTCCTAAACACAAAAAAAAACTATTGCTGAATATTTAATGATTAGAAGTGCGCTTGAAATAATGACCTTTTATACTTTATAGCGTACCGATTTCAGTATACTATACCTTCGTATAGTATATCAATTAATATTTGCACTTGTAATAACATTATAAACTGTTAGCATTTTTTATACTCGCTCGGCACATTTAATCACAGCTAGCGGTATTAAATGACAGTGACCATGGCCAAATTAACGAAATATAACCATTTGTATGCGTATTATTTATTACGCGAAACAAACTAGATTTTTGAAACACGTTACGTTTGAAACGTAATGTAGAACGCGCAAGATGGTTATTTATATAAGCGTTATTTTATGCCTATCAAGCCTTCTTCATTATAAACTCCTATTTACCTATATTAAAATTTTTTTTGATAGTAGAGTTAAAACGAAGTCACTATTTTTATCTGGTTTGTAGTAATAACATGGTGTCATCATGCCAGGACAGGTGAAACAAGTTAATGTTTACTCGTTATAACGTATTTTCCTTTTGTGTTCTTACTTCTAATTACATAGATGTTATCATACAACTTTAAGGATATTGTAACAAGGCCACTGCGGTTATGATTCAGAATAACCGTTTCAAGTTATCTTTAATTCATTTATATTAATAAGCAAGGACACAGATTAGAGAATAGTTACTTCGTAACAGATACATCACTCCCATACAAAAGCTAAAATACCTACGCTATATTTACCTACAAAATGCGCCGCAACTCGGCTGCAGTAAGAAATGTACTCTACGAACACGCACCGAGAAGCGAGTTTCCCGCGCACGCCGCGTGATTGCGTCATCAAACGAAAACTTTAGGGTTGTACCGAGCGCGTAAATTAAACACAGAGTTGCTGAAACACTTAATTTTTTATTGTTAATTATATTTGTTACATTATACAATAAAAAAAATGAAATCTTATTGATAGTAGTTGTTTCCTTCGGTTTCACCCGCGTGGACCCGCTATATGTGTCTCCTGGATAAAAAGTAGCCTGGTAGGTTTGTGAGTTTCTTTGTTACTGCGTGGCTCGGGGGCTGCTGACTATATGGCTGAGATTTACGGGTTCACGGGTAGAGGGTTCATTCGGGTGAATCTGCGGCCACAAGACCAATACAGATAAAAATTATATGTGCTTTAATTTTATGAAATGTTCAATGTTTTTTTTACCATCGCTGAACTTACGGTTATTCAATTTAACTGTTGTAAAAATTCTGAATCTTATGAATAATTTTAATAAATAATCTTTTGGAAAGCAAGGGCAAGGCGGAATGAAATTAATTTTTTGTAACTCATTCAGCAAAGTACTTCCCGGCCGGTTCATCAAAACTTTGTCAAAATTAAGTAAAAATGTTTTTTCCAATTCTTCGACGTACTGATTAAATGACTCCGATGGGACTTTCAACCCTCCGTAAAAAGAAGAATTTAAATATATAATATATATATAGAATAACCGGGCATCTTGGTAGCGAGCGCGGGAAACGTGACGCGGGTGCGCAGTCTCGCGTGTGCCAACCAACTGCCGCTTGGGTCGGTACCGACCTACTGTGCGGTAGGCACTTATAGCGCGACCTTGAGCGAGTGACGGAGGCCTGGCAAGGACGAGAGCGCCTCATTTGCATGGCGTGTGTAAAAAGATTTTTACTTTTATCGCAAGATGAAATCCACAACGTTATTTTGTACTGAAACGTCTTTAAAAGGTCATAACGCTTTAACGGGCTTACATAACGACGCTCTATTCGCACGACACGTCTCAGTAAATAGCACTCGTATGCAGAGACCACATCCGCTCCGTCCACACACACAGGCGCGCACACAGGCACACGGCCGTGTGAATCGCACACACCGAGGTCAACTCACCCGGCCGGCTTGATCGACTATCGATTGTAGTTTTATATACGCCCACTACTTTGTCTTTATCTCGTTTCAAAAGTGAACATCTCCACACTCTGCAAAAAGTGCCTCCACGCTTTTAGTACCTGCATCAGCGCAAGCCACGATACACATTACACGATATAAGTACATAGTAATAAAGTGAGAACGAAAAATTAAGATAACGCTTTTATAGATAACTTTTTAACATGTACGATAAGATAGGACATGCACGTAACACACCTAATTTGATACCTAAAATTCGCGCTTCTTCAAATGCAAAGTGTGCTACGTGGCGTAACTTTCTTAGTCACGAATTGGATATAAAACGGTCGCTGACAATATTATATGCGCATACATAACTCACTCGGATACAACGCCGCGTTTATTTTTTCGACAGTGAGGCTCGTTTTAAAGCAAATTGGACTCGTCTGTCACGCAGAGGGTTTTCCCCAGATGTTACTGTGCGGTATTTTTTTTCTATTTCGCTCGCTTCGTTACGATGAAATGTCGCGCCACTTGATAATGCCGTGTTTTTGAGTGGCGTTAATGTTGCCTGGTTTTTGTGAATTTTTCGATTCCACACTTTAATTTTCATAAAAAAATTACGCTCGGTAACAAGTGTTATCAGCGGAGCTGTTACTTGTTAGAGCAAAGTGCTTAACGCGAGAAAATATCTAAACGTATAAAACAAACTTGAACGGTCACGCTCCAATGAAATTGGTCGATATGAGAGCTATAATTTAAGTTACGTAACGTTGAATTGTTCCGCAGACTTCCACTTGGAGCGCAAACCGAGGGGTCCTTATCCACCCCTATCGTTGACCGACCTATTAAAAATGTAATTACAAATCGCCTTTGTGTGTAATTGTTAAATGAGCGGTGAATTTATTTTTGAGGCTGGTTTCATAATACAGACTTGTGTAGGAGAATAATGTTCTTAAGAGATAAATTATTAACAAGTTTTGATGTTAAATAATTAGGTTAGGTTAGGGTTTTAACGTTCAAACATTCAGTATAGATATACTGAATGTTTGAACGTTAAAATGACCAGTAAGCGTTATAAAATTGAACAAGCATCAGCACGTTTTACGACACGCCAGCGGCCGTTCGCGCTTAGTTGCCAGTTTTTTCAAGTTTGATTCTAGCCGGCAGTATTAAAGGCCGATAACAAATGACGGTCATAGCGGAGCGGGCATGTAATAAAACACTCGAGTGTTATTGCTCAGCGATTCTGATGGCTGAAATACATAAAATTCCGGTTATACTGTCGCTTCAGCGAATATCAATGGCGCTTCCTTGAATTTACTACATATTTTAGATAGATATCTGCGGAAATGGCTCCTATTCGAATCAAAATGGGAAATGTTAAGCGGGGTAAATTTATATGAAAAAAGTTCTAGACGAATCGCTGCTGGCGGCGAGACGAGGTGGGTGTCTTTAGACAATTCTTTTGCGACAAATGACCAATTATAGCAATTTGTCTTTTGTAGAGTTCACCTTCATTAAAAATGTTATTGTACGCACGGTCATACAAGTACGTATGTAGACAAAGGGTAGGTGAACAATGGGTAATGTATTTCTGAGACAAAAGGGACGACTATGTAGGTACATGCGTCCCAGGAGGAATGTTGAAGGGAAGCGATCCCAAGATTTGAGATACGACCTTGTTCCGTCCCCCCTCTAACTCATTTATCGACTGCTTTGTGCTCGCGAGTACCTACTATGTCTGTCATTTTGATATCGCGATGTGACCGGGAATCCAATTTCGGTGAAATATACAGTACATTGTTGTCAAAGTAATTGAATATACTATTGCCTATTTGTTTGCGATGTATCAATAAGTTTGATTTACATGAGAACTTGACGACAGTAATGCGGTGTGTGGGGACGTCAAAGCGACTGATAAACAAAGGTATTTTGCTTATTTACGCCATAAATGCGATACAAAAACAGCCACTTACTCATCTAGCGAGGAGACGGAATAGTAATTCGGAAACTTGCTCCCGAGAGACAAATATTAAAGCGAAGTTGTAAGCGCTTTTATTCCAGAAACTACCATGAGTAGTTTGGAACTTGTGCAAAGCTTCCAGTTCTTGCTAGTTTTCATTACTCTTGAGGGTAGTTTAACATGTGCTTTTGCTTAATAAAATCAACTATTACTTTGTCTGTAATCAATTTTGGTAATGTATTTATAAAGTTTGAATGTTGAATTTCAAATTGTATGAACATTTATCATATTATTCATTTTTATTTATTGTTAATTCTGTGAAATAAAAATCAGGTTTGAAAAGCTTACTTTAGAATAACTCACAATTCACATTTCGATTGTGTAAGTTTGCCCTACATTTTTCTAAAACTTGTTTTGGTGTTATGGTTTTTATAGTTTTGTGTTATAGCATACACGTTGCACAATATGTTAGTCTATCGTATCAAGTATGGTATCACAGGATATTTTTATTTATGAATTTTCAAGAAACTATTTATTTATACAAAAGTTAAATTACGACGAATTGCCTCGCTTATACTGCGGTCGAATGTGACGCCTAAAGTCTTTTCAGATAATCAATAGTGGCCACACTAATTTACTCGTAACATAATGAAATAGGAATGTACTGTGTGTGCATTTCGATCTACGGAATGATAGCATTATATTGGAAATAAATAAAGTACTGGTAATATTTTATCTCATTATATTTAATTGAATGTATAAAATATATCAAAGTAAACGTAGGTAAGTGATGTGCAACGCAAATAGATGTAAAAATAAACATCTTCAAATGTTTTTATACAGTTTTTTTGTTAGAAACTACCGTGTGTCCGGGTTGTATTGATGTGGTTTTGTAATTGTAATTATATATTAGAGAGTAACGACATAAACAAATATATTGAATAGTTAGATCAATATTGCAATTTTTATCAAAATATTGTTTAAAATTTAGTATTTTTTTTTATTGTGGTATTTGAACAAACAAGTGTTGAAAATATTTTTATACCAGAAACTACAATACATAATATCTTCTCCGATTATACCCAAGTGTACTTTATCGGATTTAGATGGAATTGCTTTAATTGTGACGTCGGTTTTTTGATAACATTTAATATTTAATATTTTCACTTCACATTTACATCAGTAATTTAGCTATTTGAAAAAGTATATTATTTAATTTTGAAGCTTATACTGAATGTATAAATGTACTCATTATAATTTAAATCTACACCTCGTTGGTAGTTTGCTATTGATGGTGATAGCGTGAAAAATCAATTACTATAAGGAAACAGCTTGATTGTACATAATGGTATTTTTATCAAACAGAAATCATGAATTTGGTAGATTAAACAGATAGAAAACAAAATTAAATTCGTCATGTCTGACGCATCGATGCGTTGTTATTACTAAAAACATAGGGGTTTGTATAATGTAATTGTAAAATGATATGAGGAAATTTTTGGGTCTCAATAGGTATAATTTCTAATACAAAACATTTTAATAGTCGTGTAGACTTCTCTAAATGATATAAAAATTAAAGTAAATGTTTCTAAAAAAAATTTAAGTAATATAATTGTGTTACACTTGTGCGGTGTGCCTATTCCTAGATTTAATCTTTGAGGAATCCTGAGCCAAAACCACAGCTAGCAGATGCAGTATCTTTCGAGCCTGCATTTATTCCGTCGCAACCCATTCGCCGTTTTATGCCCGGCATATTCTATACGTGTTAATCTATTGTCTAGTAAAACTCGTGAATTATCGAACACGTATAGCAGCGGCGGTGGCACGCGAATAATCCATTTAAGTGTGATCATTTGGTTGTTTATTGGCGTACGGTCGGCCGGCGATAAAGAAATTTATAGCTCAATTCGGCAAGAGCTGCACGGTCGGTATGCCTTTGTGTTGCCCCGTGCTGCGTCAGCGGTTTGTGCCCACACGCTGACATTGTTTTCTTGTTCTTGTGCCTTAGTAGCTGCATTTCGGGGGTATTATGCACGTGCCAAATTTAGTACACGTACTATAGATAGATGTGGAAGATTTTGAATGCTTGTACTATAGATATATGTGGATGATTATTGGGTAGTCCTGAATGAGATTAATCGTAACGCTTTTTCAGTCTGTCGGCAGATTCCTTGAAGATAATTGTTGCCATTTATAAATGGCGCCAATTCATACAATCCAATTTATTAATCAGTCCCATTAGTGAAGACAATATAAAGTTATTTGCGGGGTATTCTGTTATTCAATTGCTGTAATTATAAAAATTATGATCTTGAAATTTATAGCTTAATAATGTAAAATAATGACTCCTATATCTACTCATTAAAAAAATATTAAAATGTTGATTGTTATGGGTCATTTTTGCGCGCAAGCTGAATTAATACAAAATCAGCATTAGCTGTTGTCCACCAGGTGTTACGTACACAAATAAAACATCACCTTTCTAAATACAATGCTTTCGATACCATTCACATGGGGAACGGGACCTAAATGGGTCGAGTTTTGTCAATGGTAATCCATGATTAGCTCTAACCATGGCTAGTATTTCCTCATGTTTGATTTTACGCGGGTATCTCGGTACGTTTAGACTTTAGACCAAACGAACATAGAGCTAGAGCAAGAGCATTCTTTCGTGATATTTTAGTGTAAACGAAAACTCGTATTTAATGTTGATCAGTATGAGAACATTGCATAGAATCTTTTCGAACGCACTAAGAATAAAGAAAGAATGCTCTACGCTTGTTTACACTAAAAGAATTTGACAAAGTGGGGTAAGAATGAGCATTCGCTCCTTTGATTTAAACTTTACAGCAACTGTAGTATCCTCATGACCGGTCTTTAATATCTAACTAACGGCTAACTAACGATCGGCCCAAGCCGTGTTGCGTGTATGTTGTTACAATCGAATAAATGAATTGGATAACGTATTTTAGATGATCACTAGCAACGGTCGAAGGAAAATTTCGATTGTGTGTGTTTTGGGTCATGTGGAAATTGTATGTAATGGTTGAATCGTATTTACTATTTATACACGTTTGTAATGTCTGCTATATACAGGGTTACAGGTTAAGTCGACCTATTCCTGTTAAGAGCGTGT
>CAJQZM010034775.1:436-25386 GCA_907164665.1 Colias nastes
GTTAAGAAGAGGAGGGGACGACCGCCGAAGACTTCGCTCGGTTAGTAGTTTATACGCATACTTGCATAAGCACATACACATATAGATACACGCATACATGCACGCACACGCATACAAAATCATACGCATAGACAGATGGAAAGAGACAAATCTTTACTATACTACATAATACATATATACATACTATATTACTATATTTATACTAATATTATAAAGCTGAAGAGTGTTTGTTTGAACGCGCTAATCTCAGGAACTACTGGTTCGATTTGAAAAATTCTTTCGGTGTTAGATAGCCCATTTATCGAGGAAGGCTATAGGTTATATATCATCACGCTAAGACCAATAGGAGCGGAGCACTGCGGGTAAAACCGCGGCGCACAGCTAGTATAATAAAGGATTCACATATACGCACACGCATACACACCCGTACACTTCACATGCACACACACGCGAACATACGCAAAAACGTCAAAAATCGTTGTTGGTTCCTTTTTTAAAGGAAATAAAATATATTGTTCTGTTAAAAGGACACGTTTTAATTGTTTTTTATTTATTAATGAAATAAACATAATTTAACGAAGGAAATGTTTTTAAAATTTGCAACAAAAACACTAATTGTCTTTTTGAGTGGGTGTATATTTAAATTATTTAATTTACACAAAATATTTATTAGCATATTATATTGTTCTTTTATTTAAATGTCATTGTCGTGTTAAAGCTACCCTTCAAATGATATTGAATAAATAATGAATATTATTATTTCAAACAAAAAATAGAGATTTAATTTTATTGCATATGTAACTAGCTGTGCCCCACTATTTTACCCGCGGACTAAGCCACGAGTAAAACTTTTACAACCCTTTAGTCATTTAAAAAGTAGATTTTTACCAGGCCTTTATTAGATTCCACTGTACGTTTGTATGTAACCGACTCCTTGACTCGATTTTGGGCTCACTTAAACTGACAGATTTAATTGAAACTTTGTACACTCATCAAGGATCGGTGACAATACAATAATTCCATGATTTATGCTCTATACATATTATTTACCATGGAACTACATATCTTCATTCCAAAATTTGTTCAATAGAATTTGTTCAGTTCAGAGTGGTTTAGCTGTAAAAGCGTATTAGACAGACAGTCCGACTTTCGTGTATATAATTAATTTATATCCACAATTAAAGCAAAAAATATGTTACCTACTATTACTTAATTAAAACTATTATTAAGTATAATGGTTAGAAGTATAAATGTATTACAAAATTATGAAAATGCATGAATTATTTTACGATTTTCCTCATAGTAAATTACGCTCAGACTATCTTAATGCATGTTATAATTCAATTTTTCGTTTAGTTTACATTATAAATAGTGGTAAATATTATTTACAATTTTTTATACAAACTAGAAAACAACTTTTCTTCTCTCGTTCAAAAGCCTAAAAATAAATGATTGAAAAAAAAAAAACTTTTCTTCTCTCAATATTTTGGTCAAATTGTTAAAAAGAAAGTAGTAGATGGATTTATTATAATTTATGATACCAAGCTTTATGATATTTAATCATTAATATTAAAAAGTTGTTTCGTTAAAAAGTCGGTAAAAGTATTTAGTTTCATACCAAGACAAACTAGTTTTCATTTAGCATACACATACTTACCATCTTTTTAATTTATGATGATCTTTTCCCTGCCTTCATGTCGAAGTTAAACCAGTTATAATTCCAAAATCAATTTATCAATTTATTTAGCTTCTAAAGATGAATCTATTTTAAATAATAAAATTAGCATTACCATTTTTTCATTTCACAAAAATAAAATAATCTACTTTCCAAGGCAAACCAGTGTTAAATCCAGCATTTCCTTCCATCCTCATTTACAAATGGATTAAAGTATTCTAGCCAAAAGTGATCATTCTAATCAGCAACGATTTTATCTGGTCGATATTTTCCTTATCTATTCAAGATTAACCAGTTTAACTGAAAACGACTACAACATTTCTAGCCCTTCGCTAAACCACTTAAAGCATCATCGCCAAAATGAAACCAGTTTAAGAGCTTTTGAATGTTTTGCAAAATTTACGATTTTAATGTTATTTTTGATATTATTAAATTGTTGTTTAATGATACACGTGTAACGTAACGTTATGTATAATTTAAAAGGATTATCAAAATCGATTATTTAGTTGGTCCTTCGAGTCTCAACAAATCACGTTCTTGTTTTGAAACATTTCTTTGCAATGCTTGGCAAAATGAACCGAACCGTATTCACAAATCAATTCCTGAAAATAGTGGTTCAACCTACGGAAAATGTTAACAATATTGCAAACTAGTCAAGTCAACAACTAAGTCATATTTTGTAAACATAATGAAATGTCGTTTATAATTGGCTAATAGTGAACGAGTTTCTATAGGGAGAGTCTTATTGCCAGCAGACCAGCAGTGTATAGAAAAAGGTTTATGAGAGCGAGCTTATACACATTTTCATCAAATATCCCATATATAAAGCAAAAGACTCACTGCCTTTAAAACGCGTCGGCGACGCATCATGTCACCACGCGGTGGCGTGACAAAATTCGGGCTACTGACAAAATACAAATATAACGCGTTTCATTAAAGAAACGAATCTTCAATGGCGGCCAAAGCTGACACTGACATATGGTAGGGTCAGTAAAAGAGAAAATAAAAATAATGTAAATGGATAATTATTTTATTAATTATTTCAAATTGTTTACTGACAAACTTTTTTGTTATGGTATTTGTGTATTTATATGAATTATCATATTTACGTATACAGAATGCAACAAAATCCCCATAATACTTGTAATGAGCCCATAAAACCGAACAACTTTTCCCAAAGAACATATTTTGTCAAATTCCAATAAAACATTATTTACTATCGCAAATACATAATTGTCATTGTAAATTTATGATAAAAACTATTATAGGGAAAATCAAATACATTTTAGTGATTTTACTTTTCCCTATTTTTTTTTGCATGCCGTACGGCCGTGTGTAAGCGAGAGGGAATGATAAGCGCCGCCATTAAAGATTCGTTTCTTTAATGAAATGCGTTATACGCATAAATATCAATATCGTACACGATACACGATAAATCGCTACGCGTGCAAATGAACTCAATCTATTGTGAGTCATATTCCCTTAGTTATAAGTATCAACATTGTGTACAGACATGGAGGGGTGCGTGCTAACAGGCGGCACGGTGCTGGGTACTGGCGCGCAGCTGGCCGCTCTATCTCCGGCCGGCCAGCAGCTGCTGCTCAAGCGCAAGCGCGGCCGCCCGCCCAAGAACTACCTGCTGCCCGCACGACCTGGTACTGTGCTCACACATACATACACACACTCGAGACATATTGCCTATCCTTCACACACTCACACACTCGAGACAGAGTATTGCTCTTCCTTCACACACACTAGATGGAGTATTGCCTATCCTTCACACACACACACTCGAGACAGAGTATTGCTCTTCCTTCACACACACGAGATAGAGTATTGCCCATCCTGCACACACTCACACACTCGAGACAGAGTATTGCTCTTCCTTCACACACACGAGATGGAGTATTGCCCATCCTGCACACACTCGATACCGAGTATTGCCCGCTCCTACACACACACACACACACACACACACTCGTAACGTAGTGCCCACACACATATACATTCAGACATGACCTAGTGAACACAAGTAACTGGGTATTGCTCGCTCTTACACACACACACACAAACACATACGCGACCGGGTGTACGCGTAACACACGCACACGCACACACACACTTATGTAAATTCGCGGCTAGGCATTGCGTAAAAATTTAATCTTCCTCCTCCAACACACAAGCACAGGCACACACAAAGAAAATGAGTATAAATTATTCCTCTCTCCTCACTACAAAAACCTTAAATATATTGAAACATTTAACTAAAATTTTGAATTGTTGTGTAACAGCTTATGAGAGGAGATTTCAGCAATAGTGACAATGAGAATTATGCGTGATTCTATATTCAAACGAGCTTTTTCGACAGATATCAATTAAAATTACCGCAATCGAATCGATACATTTAATTATGTGTACTTAAATTTCAAATTTTATTGCAAAACTTAATTATTTGTTGCGTAATAAATATCAATAATTTACACTCATTGGAATCTAGATTTCCGTTTACAACATTTTTTGGGGTTATCATGTCATGTTATTGTAACTCATCTCAAATGTTTAGACAAAGACAATATACGTCTTGCATATATCCGTCCCTGTTTCACAATAATACTTTTACATATAACAAAATAACGCATTATGATAACCTACAAAAACACACTCGAAATCACTTACTTTGAAATTAGTTGATATAGTTATTTTTGTTTTTATTGTAGTTCGCTTAACTTAATACTTACTGTTTTGTTGTTATGAAAAACATTTTGAAAAAGTTTACTTTACAATACTAATTCATAGATTAAAATACATTACGATGTATCGAGCACTTTTTATTATTCATACATTCATAAGCTATCTTTTCTTATTCTAATTTATCCTTTAAAATATAAAACGTCAACCAAATAATGAATGTCTCTCGCTTTAATTATAACATGGTCTAATTATTATTAGAACTAGAACAATTTAAGCGTATAAAAACTTTCGGGAAATACCATGTTCAGTTATTGCGAAACGACATTATAATGAATCACCATTTTTTGTCTAACCCCACTAGTACAGTCATAAGCAATTTTATTCATATTTAAATGTTTCGCCTATCTTAAAGATAAATAATAACTCAAGTATGACGTATTTTTAAAATTAATCATAACGTCGCGGAGGTTTTTCCCAAATGTATACGATTGTACATTATTGAATTATCTTGATTATGATTAAATAACTCGGCGATATAAAATTATTTTAACTGATTTCGATCGGAGTCTTAAGTTATAAAGGATTCAAATTTATTCATTGATCAAAAATATTAACACATCGTTTAATTACTGTTTTTATGAGTAATTATGCAAATGACTGTACTAGACGGTTTATTGTGTTTTATGTATGTGTGTGTGAAGCGTTCGCTTTTTACGTGCCGCCAGTTCTTTGATGAACTTTTTTATTTAATATTGTAGTGTTCATTTTAATTATAGTTTTTTTTTGTCTAGACTTTTTATATCCTAGTTTTCGCATGAAACCGTTTTGTGTTGGCATCGTTTAGAATAAATTACTGTAGATACATGTAAAATTATATCGTTAATTATTGCAACTGACAGTTATAAATTGTGGTAATGCCGTGGAATGAGAAGTTAAAGTATGTTGTTCGCAGATTACATTTATTGAATGTGTTAATTTGATAAAGATTATTTAAAGCTGTTTTCCAAATTTATGTACAGATTTTAATTAGTAACTCATTTTGGCAAGCAATTATTTATGTAATAACATTAATAATTATATTATTTTTTGCGTTGCCAACATTGCTAGTTATTAAAGTTGTGTTTGTCAAACCATTGGTCGAACGTGTTATAATAGTGTTGTCAGTTTTGCTAATAAAATGTTTCCCTAGGTATGGATATGGCATTACCGATGCAGTACGGACTAGCCGCTGAAATAAGCAAACTTTGTTAGTATAATCTTTTTTTTGAGCATGATTATAAAAAGGGAATATGTCGGTACTAATCGGTATTAAATGTGTAACAAAATACTGCTTTTCTGAAAAAAAAAAATGCTTCTTTAAAAGATAATTTAAATTAACTAACGCAAAGTTTGAATTGTTATTAAAACCTTGGATAATAATATACAAATCCGCTTTTTATTTCATAAACTAATCAAATTATCTTGTATGTACAATAAAAAGCATGATTCGCACCAATTCGCACTAACCGCATGTCTAGTTTTAAATTGGATATAAAATATAAAGTAAGTCATCTGAATCATAATACATATTATAATGTATTCAACTTGTATAGTGTGCATGAATTATTTTTATATGATCATTTATTCAATATAGAGATCCCATTAATATTTTAAATGCAAAGTTTGTAAGAATGTATATTTGCTACTCTTTTCGCGAAAACCACTGAACGCATTTTGATTATTCACAGTGCTGTTTATAACTAAAAAATAACACATAAGCTATAAAAATACTGTCTATTGTCTAATTCATAACCGCGCAGTACGACTCGGTAAAAAATTACAAATTACTTGAAATAAAAAAATTATTACATATATATTACTTGAAATAAATTAAAAGTACTTTACATACTAACACTTCCCATATTCCAGACGGGCGACCGAACGAGAACTACAACGCGACCAATCTACCCTTCGGCGACTTCTCCTACCTGACTGAAATGATGTACAATCCGCTCGCATATTCGTACGGGGTCACCAGCGTGGACCCCGACCGCAACGTGGACGCGGACCTCACCACGTCCGAACACGACCGGACCATCGACGTGTCCGACCACGACCGGACCATCGACGTGTCCGACCACGACCGGACCATCGACGTGTCCGACACGTCCAGTGACGACGACGACCGCGTCGAACCGGAGGAAAACATACCCGTCGCTTGCGAGACTCAGATCATGACTGTGGGAGACTGCCAGATTGTCAAACTACCCGCCAGTGAAGATGATAAAGTGGAGGTCCAAGAAACCCCGGCTCCCCCCACCCCGAGCTCAGTGACAATTACTCCGATCACTACCGTGGGGGATTGTACTATACGTCCCGTGGAGAACACATAATGCGAGAATGTTTGGTTGATTCGGTTGCGGACGGGCTTTTGACAGTAAGAATTGGGGGGAAAGGGGAAAATTGAATACAATTGAGGTTAAAGAATCAAACAAACGTTGAGACCAGACGAAAATTTATTGATCTTTCAGCATTTCTATTAGTGATGTCTAAAGCACTATTTGAGCAAAATTGTATCTTATTAATAGACGTTATAAAGTCTATTTTCAAACTCGTCCGCAACCCAAGCTCCACAAAGGATACGAAACGGTCCCCATATACCGACCGTTTCCCTAACCTCTATATATAAAGTCTTCCCTTATTTTACCGCTATGTATGGGGTAGACGTATTATTGTGGTAGCATTCGATACGGGAACGTTTTTCCTATTTTCATAGCTTACAATGCGTACGCTAGATATGTCTTCCTATATAAAATAAGTGGACATGTAACTTTACAATACATTAGAAAACGCGTTTGAGTTATTGCCGGAATACAACGGTAGATAAATTCGTATGAAATTTTCATACACGTAGCGTTTACATCGATGTATGGACTCAGCGTCCAAACGATATTTCCTAAACTTTTATTTCGGCTAGTAGCGGAGATCCCGAGGAAATGCTACTACAATGATAACACTAAAATAGTTTGTAAGCGACTGTAGATGCATTTAAATTGGTATAATTTATTGGATTTCGAGATTCGATTGAAGCAAGCTTTACGTGTCAGCTTGGATAGTATTTCATTAAAACGGAAAAAAAAATGATTGGAGCCATACACTATAATGTTGCTATTGATAAAAATGTAAGTTTTAATGGAATACTCTCCAACGCAGTAAAATAACAATGATACTCAATAAACACAACTGATTCAGATCAAATACGTCACAACTAACAGTGTTTTATACAAAGCGTCCATAGCTAGTAGCTCTGGTTCGACGACGTTGCCATAGTCTATTTTTATTTGACTCCAAAAAGGTTTTATATAAAACACTGTACTTATTTAATATAGAACATTAATATTTTGCGATACTCTACATAGAGGTGTCATATTTACCGCGTGTATTGGACTTAGGTAAGGTTTCTTGTTGCCTTCGATGTGTCGTGTCTATGTGTTCGTTAAAGTGTATGACTGTGCGAGGCCTACACGCTCTATCCTTTATATTGGATATATTTTCACGGGGAGATTTTTAGCTTTAATAATGAAAATTTTTACTTCCCTTTCGATTCGATTCATCCGACGTTTAAAGTCATATACTTGAACGGTATTTGAAATTTGACAATCTTTTCTGGATCTGATTTATTTTCTAGCGATCCGTCGTACCACAGACTATAAATTATAGATTAAAAATATTTTCAGTAGTTTTGTAACCGTAGATTGGCTGTCTATATTATAATATTATATAATTATACTACGTGCGGTGTATTCCACCATGTTATTACGTGGTGGGTGCGTTTTTCCGTTCTATATGATAATCAAATATTGGATGTGTCGTAGTAGCACAGCTGTAACGCCTTTTACTCTTATCTTTGTGAATAGTAAGTAGCGAGTAGTGATCTAGATAAAAATTTAAAATTCTAAAATAATATACGGCAACACCACACGAACAAGTGATACGTTCGCTAAATATTTTTAGTCGGACTTAATGTAATGACATATTATATTTCTCTAATCGTGTATGTGTAATCTTAGTGAGTAAAATAATATTATGTCTATATGCGAAATATTATTTTTGTTATTGATGTCGGAGGAAAGCGCGCGAAATGAACAGACTTGTCGTTGGCCGGAAACGGAATGTCATAGAGGTCGTCGTTGTCATCGCTATGGTCTATAATCTATGTCGATGACAAAAATAGTATATTGTACTGATTTACCTGCAGACAGCTATCCAAGCGGCTAGGTTGTGAACCAGTCGAGGTTGGACAAATGTTTCTGTTATATTTTATACATTTTTAAGTTCCTTTACGCACGCTTCGTTCGTTATAATGTACGTGCCGGTTTGTTCAATTTACTATTTTCAAAATATTCTCTGAAAAGTTCAAAACAAGTCAAAAACGATTTCCTAGCGCACATGGTCACAATTAGTGTCATTAAAACTGAGGAAAATTAAAAATGAATTATATTCGTAGCAAATTGAACAAATCGGCAGCGATATACGCATTATAACGTTTTAAAAGTATTAATCAACTATAATTTAATTTCTTTCAAATATCTGTACAGTAGTATAGTTCCTAACGATTAATCAAAATTATAACCCTTCAAGTACTAATGTAAGTGTAAGTTTTATTTTATATTTTTTTTAATTAAGTTTTATCTCGAGATCAAATTAGTGGTTCACTATTAGTGATGTAATTAATTTTAGTCCGCTTTTTACGTATTTAATCGAAGACTGCTCGCTTTTTTATTCGGTTGTTCATCCGATAAATGAGTCCCAGAGGCTTACATCTCACGGCAAGCTATGTGATGAGAGTTTATTTAATACAAATGAATCTGTATTTTTATAACTAAGGATAAGTTTACTCCGAACAGTGTAATCCTATATCCCACATGTAGGTTAGATGTTTTAAGTTTTCAACGGCCCTATTGGCTTTGTTTTAAGAGATTTTGGTGTGCGATACCAAGTCTATGTTTTGGTGGTTTTGAAATTGAATTCGGGTTTGTTGTATGAACAAAATATGTAATGAAATCAAACAATTTTACTTTTATTCATGTTAATTGTTAATTGACTGAATTTTTACTTGGAATTTAAAATGAACTTATAAAAAAATATCTACACCTTGTGGAAATGATCAATTGTTATACTTTACAAAATATATTATTTTTACATATTTTACGCCAAAATATAGTCCTGTTAACGCACCAAGTTCTGCAATAAATGATTGTATAATTATTTAATGGAATGTTAGCGGTTGAGCGCCCGGTTGATTGTATTGCATTTATATTAAGTTTTTTTTTTATTTTATTATGTGGATCTCCGTCACGCAACAAGGGGTATCAAAACATTTGTGCATTTAAAAATAATATGAGAACCAAATCTGACTGACCGGTTGGCTTGGTTGGTGGCCCTGCCTTCCAAGCCAGAGGTCGTGGGTTCGATTCCCACCCCGGGCAAACATTTGTGTGATGAACATAGATGTATGCTCTGTGTCTGGGTGTTAATTATCTATATAAGTATTTATTTAAAATTATATATGTATGTTTATCAGCCATCTGGTTTCCATAACACAAGCGAAAAGCTTAGTATGTGATCAGTTTGTGCCGTGTGTGAAAATTGTCCTGAAATATTTATTTATTTAAATCACATAAAATCTAATACCTATCTTAAATTTATAGTTACAATAAGAGCAATTTTTACATTTGCTCACTTCAAAACAATGATTCAACAGAAATGTATTTTAAAACACTGCCTTACTGATATTTCTTGTTGCGGAACGGATATTATGCTTTTATTCAGTTATTGAAATCGAAAATATTTTATAAGTTTAATTAATTATTATTATAAAGTCGGGGTCTCGTCAATGACATCAAAACAACAATAAAACAAATGTTACTTAAATCATGCCTAAATAATTAGATGGATTAAATAGGTCGATAAAAATAAGCAACTACATATTTGGTATTTTAAAGGTTTTGGCCAATTTTGGCCTGCTCTCTTTCTACATATTTTCAATACATTCGACGAGGCCTTATCGATAAAATTCGTTATAATGAAATCATCAACAAAATATTTTTAGTTATAATTATGTTATATTCCTGTATTGTGAAATGGTTATCATTTTACGTTGTGATCATGTGAGTGCAAAATTGTTTTAATATTTTGACCAGTTTAATTTAATTGACTATACGTCAATAAGGGCAGCAGAATATGGAATCGTTTATTTCTGCATAGTCCGAGAGCAGTATTTTTTAGCTGTAGTCTTTATATAAACTTTTTTTTATTTTAACATTTGTGAAATTCGATCGTTAGTTAATTTCTAACAATGAAATATTTAATAAAGAAATCACGAAATCATTCGCGTTTCAATTGTAATTAGTTCCAACCTACCTCTTCCTGTTTTTAGTTCTTCAATATATACGGGTAGTTTTTGGCGGCCTGTGGCAGAAATTTCAATTCACATCTATAAAAAATATTACCATTCAGTTACTTATGCCGAATATGCTAAGTTACGAGAATGAACGATACGATACGTACAAATATCGTTATTTGGATAAGTACAAAAATTTTGCAGAAGTAAATAATATTATATTCTTTACATTATAGATTTTCGCCACAGGGTACCAAATTGTACCTGTCCTTATTTATAAAACTATACAGGGTGTCCCACCGTTGGTATACTAAGCTCAAAGGAGGTTATAGTTTTGCATACGTTGATTACGTAAAAAATACTTAAAAAATTCCATACGCATTTTTTTTCAAATAGATGAATTCTTAGAACTCTTTGTGTACACCCCTAACAAGCAACCTGCCTAACTTTTCCACCCGCACGTGAGCTATCTTTTAAAATTATGTTTTCACAGACAAAATGCTCACATTAGCGAAGCGCTATATGCCAGCTGCGCGAAATTAGAGAAGAAAACATGGATTTTAAGGAAAAATTTTTCAAAAATTTTTTAACGTAATTTTGTTGTTTAACTATTTTTTACGTAATCGGTGTATGCAAAACTACAAATCCCTTTGCGCTTAGTATACCGATAGTGGGACACCCTGTATAATAATAGCATTTTATGACTTTGCCCGTTTTGCTTCGGGCTAGTAAAAAATAGCCTACCGTGAAATATACCAACATTGCCCCTAAGGGTATCTTTGCCCGAAGATCAATTCATAAGAAAAATTTTAAATTGCAAAAATACCATAATTCTCAGGCAACATTAATAGTATTTGGTGTAAAATAGGTTATATGTCTGACAACACTGCCTCATGCCTGTGTGTGTCGCTAACTTAAATCACCAACTTGTTGTATCTCGTCGAATATCATGTGTGATTTCGCGAGCAAAAAATGGTGAAAATTCTAGTAATAGTTTGTGCATGATGGCTAAAACACAGGTTATTTTTACTCATAATATGTTATAAAATAACGTTTTAAGAGTATTTTAATGCTATTATTGACCACTGAAGGTTGTTTTAAACAAAAGTTACAATAGTGGAGGGCAAAATTACCCAATAATGTATATTTGTATTTGACAACATTGCCCACCATCAAAAAAGCTTAGGGTTGGCACATTTCATATTACCACATAATTTCAAATTTGATACTTTATAATATTACTTCTATTCTATTAATTTCATGTTTATTTTTATTAAATAGTCACTGAACAGTATTCTGTTTTGCTTTTTTATCTTTTAATTGCCTACAACATATTACATAATCCTACTACGAAATCTTTGCAGTAAAAGAAATCAAAAGTCATGCCATCATTTTACTGAGATGTACCATGATGTACCAAACATTTTGCATTTTGGAAAAGCGAAATGCGATATGTATGAAAAAGTACCTGGGTAACTTTTCCCAGCCACTTAAGTCGGGAACTTTTCATGATACTGCTTTGATTTTTAAGGTAAACGTCATCTTTACCAACATTTTTGAAATGGACTTTAATATAATCTGGCTAGTCATATTTACGTCAAAAATCGACGTTGGTAATGTTGGCAAAAAGTGCAGATAACTTTGCCCGCCCTCAAAATCATACAAATAATGAATTAAATGTTGAAGAATAATAAAATTTGCTACAACAATATATGCACACGATATAAGAAAAACATATGCCAACAGAAAATACTAACGTTTCCATAGAAAATTTTTGCGAAAATTGTAATTATTCAAAAAAAGTGGGCAATAAAATAAGTGGCAAAATAATTTTTAAAATCGGTCGAACAGGTTTTGAAAAGAAATTTGAATCAAACAAAAATTTGTCCTGTTTTTAAAAATATTGATGTATTCACGCACTTTGTTATAAAGCAATGCATGTGTTCAATGTTTTTAGGAATAATGGGAGAGAAATAAAATATTGTATAATGTAATAATAACTATATTTAAGATAAATACAGGTATTTGGATAACAACACTAGAATATCAAACACTTAAGGCTCATACACACCAGAGCACAAGCCGAAATTTTTTAGTACATAATATTATATGAACATGAAACACGAGTAAATTGTTAGTTAATGAATTTATATCAAATCCGACGCTTAAATGGAGTATTGCCAGCCATCAACGAAGCCAAAAGTATAATTTATTGAGATAAGACCAAATCAAACACAATAACATATTTTCATCATTACAGTTTTATATTTTAGTACCCACATTATACACTCATCCTTTAAATCCATTCATCACATTTTACTATTTCGGAAATGCATAGAATCCAGGCTTATCTCAATACACTACCTATTACAATTATATTTTATACATAGATTCATAACATAGATGGCAAAAGTATGCCCTGGTATGACGATGCTAGTATTGGATAGAACTTAAATATAATAATAAACTTAAGTTCCCGGAGGGGGAGGGGGCCTGTTCAACCATTGAGGTTGAGGGCCGGGCATATTGCAATAATTGGACCCAAAGACAGGCATGTTCTGTCTAAACGGTGGCATGTTCGGCGTTTGGAGCAAAGGATTCCTGCCAAAGTGCTGCCTGGCAGGTAATCGTGGGAACGGCGGAGGGAACATTGGGACTGTGAAGCCGGGAGGAGCTGACAGTGGGCCTCCGGGATCAGAAATAGGGTGTGGGGGAGGAATCCTTCTATCAAACTCTGGCCGAGGTGCATTGAACGGCATGAAGGGATTCTGAGCTCTATTGTCGTAGAAATTATAGCTTCTATTGGGACCAGGTCTGAATCTACTAGTGGACTGACTCGGCCTATTTCTTCTCGCCTCTAACATTTTTCGTGGAGGGTTTTTGGACGTTTCGCCGTTTTCAGAGCCTTCTTGCTGTCTGCTTTGTTTCTTTTCTCTTCTTGCTCTTCTCTCTTCTTCATCATCGGAAAATTCGACTTGACTCGGAGGAGGCTCTATATCGTTTAACCAAGATGCGTCTGAACCTTTCACTCTGAAAATTTAATTGAAGTTTACAAATTTTTATAAAACTGAAATGAATTAAAATTGATAAGATGTTGGGTGCAACAATTCAAATACAGAAATGTACAAGCCAACTTAAACTACAAAATAAAATAGAAACAAAATAACCAATACTGTAAAATAAAACTTACTATTAAACTTATATCTAAATGATTAACTGCTAACAAAACAAAAACGTAACCAAAACCAATTCAACTAGGAAATTTTGTCTTCGAAGACCAATCAAGAGCATACCTAAAAAGTGTCTGCACTGAAATTTAATTGAAAATTAGTTTGGAACCAAAATCAATCATTGAAACAAACTAAAGCTTATAGGTCATACTGTAAGAAAAACATAACCTTTAAACTTTCCTAACCTTAAAAAAACACCTAATTAATTTAACAATTCCACATGAATGAAATTAGCAAACAAAAACTTACGAAATTAAAAAGCAGACGCTTACAAATAGGCAAAAAGTATAGGGCAATAAATAGATTACTTCATGAGTTCTGAAAGGAAGACGTAGCTTGTGTGGTTGGTACGGGGCGCTATGAACACGTCCATGCCGACTTCCACGCCTCGCTCCTTTATGTGCTCTGTAGAGTTGAAGCGGACGCAGTAGTGCGGCTCTGTAACCTGCAATATTCAAAAACAAATATGTATATGATAAAAACCAGCCAAGTGCGAGTCGGACTCACGCACAAAGGGTTCCGTACTATGGGGATTAATATATATATTTTTAATTTTTAGTATTTATTGTTATAGCGGCAACGGAAATACATCATATTTTGTGAAAATTTCAGCTTTCTAGCTATCACGGTTTATGAGATACAGCCTGGAGACAGACATCAAAGTCTCGGTAATAGGGTCTAGTTTTACCGTTTCGGTAACCCTAAAAACTAAAACAAGTAAATTATTAAAAAAACAAAATACCCGACTGCACACTAAAAAAAGAGTGATTGAAATGAATCTAATGATACCGCATACATATTTTTTTAAAGGGAAATTTAGAAAAAATATTATTATGTCTTTATCCCGTGGGACTTTTAGGATAAAATGTATCCTATGACACTCCCGTAATCAAGACAAATCTAACGATACCTCATACATAAAATCCATCAAGCCGTTTAGGCTACAGGTGGTCACAAAGGAAAAGACATACATACATACTTACATACACTCGAAAAACATTACCCTCCTTCTTTGGCAGTCGGGTAATTATTCTTTGGTTTCTATAATAACTCTCCCCGCAGCTTTCCAAAATGCCCCGCTCTTTTTGATCTTATATCGTGATAATAATATAGCCTTCTTCGATAAATGGACTAACAGTGAAATCATTTTTAAAATCAATCCCGTGGTTCCTGATATTAGCGAGTTTAAACACTCTTTAGCTTTATAATATTAGTACAGATATCTATCATAAAAATGATATTTTAAATTATATTTGGATATAAAGGATCAAATGTTTTCAACAACTTATCACAAGTTACATTATAACCAATAACATTTACTAGATGTATAATTATGATAAAATATACATGCAGATTCATTGTGATACATAAAGGAATGAATGTTTATTTTATTAATTAATATAACCTTATTATTTTTCCAGGTCACTTTTGCACAAATTGCAACTAAATCTGCAGGAAATGAGTTTTTAGCTAATATTAGCCTTGCATGTCAAGTATTATTAGTTTATTATTCAAGTAATTATTTATCTTGAATTAATGTGTTGTTGATATGTTACTATGTGCGATTGATATAAAAATAAATATATTTACATTGAGGTGATAAATGTGACGACTAGTGAGTTAAGAGGATAGAATCGTAATGCAAAGCATGAAGCCATACAAGTACGGACATTTTATTTTATATCCAATGCACGGATAAACATATACTTTCAGAAGGTTAATGGCAACACTTATTAATATAAGTACTTTACATATTCCTTTTTTATTTCCTTTTACTAGGAAAAAAAGTCAAAAAAGTTATGTGATTTGATTTACCATGCAAATTTTTGCTCTAAAGTTAGTTTTGGTTACAAAATATAAATTGTTATCTTATGTTATATGCAATTTAATTATTTATTGTGTGATTTTAATTGAAGAAAATTTTTTGTTATTTAATACTTACAGGTCCAAATACATCAAACACCTTGCCCAAAGCCTTAGCACCATTATCTAGGAACAGGACACTATCTATATCAACTGCTGGAGTATCGGGGAATGCTTGAACTACAACTGCGGAAATAAAATTTTAAACACTATAAATATGAAGAAAATTTAAAAAATATATATAATTTTTTAAAATAATTGCTGCTTTCCAGATTTTATCAAAAGATCTTGATGAAAAGCAAGCATAATTATTTTAACAGTTAAATTTAATAATAAATTCATGACGAAACATTATAATTTACCTAATCTATCAACTATACTGAAAATTTTTCCAATTTTGGTAGTTTCTTGAGCTGGAAGACTGATGGTGAGGTCTTCTATTGGCGGCAGATCGTCCAGACTGAGCTCTCCCTGAACTTTGGGTTGAGTGATTTTTTCTGCACCAGTATTGCCGCTAACTTCATCTCTATTGGAACATATAATTTTTTTATGAATTTAACCACACATTAAGGATTTTGGGAAACAATTTACATTATTGTATAATAATTGAAAAAATCATAACAATGATTGCATTTACAACATCCATTCAACCAAATCTAACAAAGCAGGAAGTTGTTATAGTATTTATGGTAAAAACTGTTTCAAGGTTTTTGTTTACAACATGATAATATTACCCGCTAGATAGCTCCTCGATGTCCTTGACGGAATCGACGTCACTGTCGCTTGAATCGTCCGAACTGTCGGAATCAGAATCACTTTCACTATCCTCATCATCTACTCTGTACATTGTGACATCGTATTCCGATATACCATTTTCCGAATTATCTATAATCATATGTGTAGACACTTCTACATTATTACTAAATTTGGGATTCGATAATGGACCATGAGCGCAAGCATTTATTATATTGTTCTTCAAAACCATTTCACTAAGTTCCACTGTGTCCGAATCGCCGTCTGTGTTTTCACCAGCATTTTCATTCGATGGAGTCTCTTCGGACTCCGAATCGGAACGATATTCAGCAATTAAACTTAATGACACGTTTTTATCATTGCTTTGGTCGAGATTTTCCATTGCGAGATTCGCCCTCGGACGGCACTTTTATTGCATGAATTGCGTTTTTATTTTATTCCTTATCACAATCATTGATTAAAAGCTAAACCTAAACGCTTTAAAATGCAGAGGTAAACTTTGGCTATTTGCAAATAAGTCAAAGCACGCTGAAGATACAATGAAATAGCAGAAAAACAGCCTTTTCTTTGCGAATGACAGTACCAAAATCGTGCTTGACTTTGACACATTGTCAATAACTTGTCATTTAAAAATAAGAACTTACCAACACTAAAAATAATAATAAAATAATTTTTATAATTTAACCATATTTTAACCTTTACTCTTTGCATTTAACCCACATTTAACCGCACACGACAGCCACACGAGTAAATGCTTATTTTTCTTATAAAACTTTTGCTTTATATATCTAAAGAGGGTATAGTTCGACATAAAAGAGATGAAATTAATTATTTTGGAACTAATTCGTTTTTCATTACCTGGCAACCCTGAATTGCCAATGTAGCTGTCAAGTTGAATAAAAATTTGTTGTTTTTTTCGTGAAGTGGAGAATTATTGAGATAAAATTGTTATTTAGAACAAGAAATTTAAATAAAAAAGGAGACATCATGAAAAAGGTTAAACGTAGCGGTGTCCGTGATGTCGTGTATAAAGCTTTTATTCGGTGTTTGTCCGAATTTCAAGCTGGAAAGTTATTGACTGATTTGGAAAACGTTTACAAACGTACAGCAGAATATACCGGTGAGATTCTATTTATTTTTGCTCAGTACTACGTAAAATAGAATATTCCATTAGTGACGAGTGTTTAATGTATGTATGTATGGCGATTATTACGTTTTCGCAATTTAATTTGAGGTTATTTGTATGTAAACAAAAACTAGTTTTTATAGTGCGACCAGCACAATTTGAGTCAAGAAGTTATATCCAATCCAACCAGCCTCAAATAAAGTACCTAGTTTAGATTTTACTACATAGTATAGTGATAACTGTTTTCATACAGCTATCTAATAATCAATCAAACCATAAGAAAAAAAAATCATATTTTAGATTTAGCTTACTAACTACTTACTAGAGTAGCGCAGGGACGCTGGCCTCCTACATAAAAAAAAAAATTAATAAAATAAAGGAAGTTTTAGTTTTAAGCTACTATAAAAATATGTTAAATGTACTATTTGATTTTATTCATCTTAATTCGTTTGTTATAGGGGTCTCTGAAAGCACAGTACGCAGGATAGTAGAGGAAGGGAGTAGAAATGAAGGCAAATTTTCAACGCCAGCCAAACATAGGAGAGGTAGACCATCAAAAACTTTAGATGACTTCGACGTCTGCGCAATACGCCAAAAAATTCATTTTTTTTTACACCGTTAAAAAGGAAGTGCCAACAATTGGCAAATTATTGGCTCAGCTACGTGATGACATTGGGTATGATGGTAGTCGTGAGCATTTGCGAAAACTTTTAAAAAAAATAGGATTTCGCTATACAAACTTGCTTGAAAAACCCATTATAGCACACAAAAGAGAAATGTATCTGCAAGCTATAATGGACAATAGAAATTTGCCAGAAGAAATTCAGAAGGATATAATTTACTTAGATGAAAGTTATATACATTCAAGCTATAAAGTTAAAAAATGTTGGCAGTCAATAAACACAGGAGGTGTGACTACAGAAATTTCTAAAGGAAAGAGATGGATTTTAGTACATGCTGGAAGTGAAAAAGGCTTTGTGCCTAATGCTCTTTTAATCTTTAGTGGTTTAAATAAACAAGAAGATTATCACTCTGAGATGAACCGGGCAAACTTCCAAAAATGGGTTACTGAAAAACTAATACCAAATATTAGAGAACCCTCAATCATTGTTATGGACAATGCTCCCTACCACTCGGTGGTAAAAAATAAATGTCCAACATCAGTCAACAAGGTTGATGAAATAAAAATGTGGTTGTTAGAAAATAATATTCCCTTTGATCTACAACTAAGGAAACCTTCTCTTGTTCAGCTGGTAAAGAAGCATAAACCAGATCCAATTTATGAAATTGATGAATTATTGGGGCAACACGGTCACACAGTGGTAAGGTTACCGCCTTATCACTGTGACCTTAATCCAATAGAGTTGATTTGGGCACAAGCAAAAAGAAAGATCGCTTCGGAGAATGTTGGAGCAAAAAATATTATCTAAAGAATTAGCTTTAGATGTCTTCAACTCCATTACAAGTGAAGATTGGAAGAATTGTTGTGACCATGTAAAAAAAATAGAAATGGAATATTACAATAGGGGCAAAACCCTGTACGAAGACATAGAGAAATTTTTTATTCACGTTGGTGATGAGAGCAGTGAAGATGACTCAGATAGCTGTTATAGTGCTGAAGAACCAAATGATGATACTGAAGATGCCCCGTACCCTCTTGCCAGTACTTCGAAACAGAGTGATGATCAGTCCTTTGAAGGAGTAGAATATTTAGATTTTGATGAATTATATTAATGTACAAAATTTATCTACAAAAAAAAAAACATGTAGTTTTCAAATCGCCTTGTTTTTTTTTCTACCCGACGGACCCAGAAAGAGGGTAATGTGTTTGAGCTGCATGTATGCTTGTTTGTTTGTATGTTTGATTCTATGTGCGCCTCTGCAGTCTAAACACTTGACCGATTTTTATAAAATAACTAATTCCAAATACATCTAAGTAAAATTTGACCTAGGTAGGTCAATTAAAATACTAATGTATTTTTGTCTTAAATTTACACTATTGCTACAATGAAACAATTATAACGGTTTAAATCGCGGTATTTATTTTAGATTATATTATATAGATTTTTAGATTTTTATTCTATAGTATCAAGATCGCTTGCGTCGCAGTATCAGTGTTGCTATATGAGCGACGGTGGCGCCCTCATTTATTTTCATCTCTTTTGTGTCGCACTGTAACGTAATGAATGAACATTTTGGAATCAATTTCAGTTGAGAAAAATATAATATATGACGTTTAATATAAGTTCATCGGTATTCGAGATATAATAATATTCGACATTGGACACGTGAATATTATGTTCGATTTTTCTCCACCTGTTTAAGATAACTTTTAAAATGTTGATAAACAGAAAGTTCCCAGGTGGAGCCGTAGCGAGTCTTTCACTTACCTACTTCATAGTTCATAGTATAAAACAAGATCACTTCTCGGCTCTCGCCGACTGTCTGTCGTGGTCTGTCCCTATCAAGGAGTATAATGTGGTCACTATGTGTGCTTAGATCTACGAAACGGATTTTGTTGCGATTTTTAACACGATTTTTGTAGGTTCACCGCTATCACCTGTGTTTGTATGTTGGACTCGACTCAACTTTGTAGTCTTACCAAGGATCGGTGATAATACAATAATTTCATGAGTTTATCTAAGTAATTTATCTTAGGTTAAGCTAATAAACGCGTACTCAAAAAACAATATTTTAAATTAAACGCACTGAGCTATGACTACGCTGACATGGGATGATGTCCTATTCGCCTTATAATTAATACTTCCTAATTAGTAGAGCTCAAATAAAAGACAAATAATAAATCATACATTTATTTTGATAAGAAATAACGAAAACAATAGGTAGGTACACAATGAGTTGATTAATTATGTTTTAAAGGTTAAAAGGTAAAGCGGGAAGTAATTTTCCCTCGCATTTGCCGAAACCAATGCGAAGTCCACTTTCATTGACACAATAACCGCGAAGAACCACAGTGTCGCCATCTTGTAAGAATTTTCTTTCTTCGCCTGTTTTTAAACGTAACGGCTTTGTGCCTTTCCAACTTAGCTCCAACATGCTGCCGTATGAATCGGAAGTCTGTGAAAAAAGGATAATGAATGATAAAAAATACAATACGAATGCTCGTAATTGGATTAACTTTTAGCCCTGAAACATGTTACATTTTTGTAGTAATATACAAAATAATTGCATAATATACATCCTATTTAAAAATAGTGTTACTGGCTAGAAATTTTCATATAGCTACTTAACCATAGACAACAGAAAATTATTCTATGAGCATTTCGTCAAAGATCAGTAATAAACTAGACACGGCATTTCACTCACATCTCCACTAATAGTGCCAGAGCCCAGCAAATCACCAGGACGCAGGTTGCAGCCGGTCACAGTTTGTTGCGCTAGCTGCTGCTTCGCTGTCCAGTACAGGAAGCGGTAGTTGGATCTGCATATCGTGGATACTACTGGCGATTTCTCCGCTAGAATTTTATGAAAATAAATGTTAATTTTTGTTATTGCTATGCTATGTAGTGATTGTGGAACTTACATTTGTATTATGAATATTTATTATAAAATTAAAGAATTCGTTATTTTAATTTTGTTTATAAATTTGGAAATTGATTTATAACTGAATCATTCATGCCGCTAAATATTGTGTTGATGAGTTAAAAATTCACCAGAATTATTCTAATGCTGATTAACAAAACTCATCTATTTACAAAATTCTCCATAAGGCAGCGGAAAAACAGGACGTTTTAAACTAATATTATAATGATAAAGCGATTGTGATCAACGGGAGTTTTGAGAGACAAAACATGCTTATAAAAGATTTTACGTAAATAAAACTTACTGATCAAATCGACTTCAAGCTTGATATCAAAGTTGAAGTTATCGTCATGTTTCAAGTACGGGAAAGGTTCTGGGTCTTGCGGGTAGTTCTCAACTACGTAGGGCTTGAGAGCGTCCACAGTCACTATCCAGGGGGAGATGCTAGTACCAAGGTTTTTTGCTGTAAACGGCCCTAGAGGCACGTACTCCCACTTTTGAATGTCGCGTGCTGAAAAATAGAGATTCATTTTTAGATTAAAGGGCATATTTTTGAAAGGAAGTTTTGTTCGGTGGAAATCTAGCAATATTAAAAGAAAAAATCTTTATCTTTTTGGACGTTAGACCGTTAGACGTACCTACATATTGAGATATCTATATTTTATTTTGTGGATATTTTCTTCTGATTTATCTAGTTAGAATCAACGATTTGGAACAATTATTTTCATATTATGCCTTATTAATTTGGTGTTTAAATAGAAACCGCGATTACACGTGACTGTATTATTACTTAACCGAATCACTAAATTCAACAGTACATAAATACGTAAAAACAAAGTTAAACGCACCACTCCAATCGTTCATAAGAGCAAATCCAAAGATATGATCTTCAGCGTCTTTAGCGACAACTCTCTGTCCCAACTCCGTGGGTGGTCCGCCAACGAACACGGCCATTTCTAACTCGAAGTCCATGAGCCTGCATGGACCGAAGTGTGGGGCTGCGCCTGAAGATAATAAAGGAATTATTTGTAGTATCATGTCTAAGTAACAATTAATAATGTAACGGGATCAGGGATGTGGAGAGCGCTAGAATTAAATGTATTTCAGGTACCTAGTAAGTTCCCTAGAATAAACTATTTTTCACGTAAAAAGGAAACTAAACTATGTGACAATGTAAAAATATTTATACATCGTAATAATTTGAATGAAATATGTGAATATTGGACTATTTATTTGTGATGTTACTAAGTTATTCAATTTTACATTTTAATTTTTTAATTTATATATATATAGTTACCTTAGAACTTAGAATCCAGGAGGTTCTAACACATAGAAATAGTATGAAAAAAAAAAACTCGAGAAAATAGACAGGGTTTTTAACTCACAGGCCTCAACTAAAACAAACCTTCCACGGGTAGAGTTTGTCCATAGGGTCTGGTGATTGGTGTCCCGGATATTACGATAGAGCTGGACCGACCGTGGTATCCAACTGGTATGTATTTCCTGGAAATTATAAAGTAAGAGGTAAAATCTATAGACAACAATGTTTTTGAAGTGAAATTTCTTTAGGTGTGTTGAAAGTAAAATTTCAAGGTCGCGTCATGGCAATACCGTCACGTCAATGCGACGATTTTGGTATCTTTCAATTTTGCCAATGAAGTTTCACTTCTGACACGTGTGATCGGCACACACGCTTTTTTTGTAAGTAATAGAACGAAATAATAAAAATAAAAACAGATTTTTTTTAACAAAATTCGTCTTTTTATCTGTTTATATTTTGAATTGCAATTGGATTTAATAGTGAATTATTTAACTTAAACTTTTATATAAAAAATTTTATTAGCTATTTACCAATTTGGCATAAGTGCGTTCTCTTTGCTTCTGAACATAATGCCAACGTTTGTGGCGTGGTGGATGGAAGAATAAAAGTCTGTGTAGTCGCCAATCTCTGCTGGTACATGCATCTTAGCTTCACTCTGTTTGACGAAGGCCCTGCAAAGTTATTAATTTCAATTTGACACAAAACAGAAAAAAGAAATATTTATTTTATTATTATGTGAATTCTATGTTGTGTTTTTCCAGATATAAAATAATTTACTTATGTAAAAGATATTTTTCTGAATCGCTTTTAAAAATTTAAGAAAACCTTATTTACCTCTCTCGTAGTTGACTATCATTTTGTAATGTAGGATTGGATACATCTAGGAGATTCTGTATAGTGCTTCTTGCTTCAGTCCAGTATGCTTTTGTTAGACCCATAAATGGGTTTAGCTTTTCTTCCTGTAAATCATTTGAAATTTTTAATTTTATGCAATACTAGCTGTTCTGTTCCCCGCGGTTCCACCCCATAGCCTTCCTCGATAAAAGGGGTATCTAACACCGAAAGAATTTTTCAAATCGGAACAGTAGTTCCTGAGATAAGCGCGTTCAAACAAACAAATTCTTCAGCTTTATACTTAATATTATAGTGAAATAAAAAAAAAATCCTTTCTTGTTTTTTTATTATAAACTTGTTAAGATACCGGGTCGAATAAAACAAAAAAAAGTATTTTATACACTTCCATTTTGCTATTTAAATGTTTGTCCAACGATCGCTTTATTTTTTTCAATCTCTAACGTATAAATTATGTTTTTACTTGATACTTGCATTTTAATTAAAAACAATCACCGGGCGCCTGTTTATAATCTACTATGATAATTTCTATAACTAGTTTACACACCTAGTTACAATATTACCTTAAAAACATGTTGTTTGTCTCTTAGCAGGTTCCCATTAAATAAGTGTGATATAACATTAAGATCAAGTATCCAGTCGCCGATCGCAACGCCAATGTGTTTTTGTTCCTGTAAATTTAATATTTAAAATGATAAATAAAAACATTTCACACAAGCAACAATTTCATAAAATTCAAGAATTAATAAGACTCCAATTAGATTCCAGATAATTTAGTAGAAAGTAAGGTAGAAAAGGGTACCTAACCTTTTGAAATCAATTTGAAATATTTGAATTTGCCGGGTTTCATACTGTCAGATATTAATAATTCATGGTCCATGGAATAGAATAAAATAAATTGTATGTACTATGTACTCTATTCCATGAAGTCAAGTGTATTTCGATAAGATATGATTTACCTATCGCTATTTACTTTGATATTCATATTTTTTAAGATAAATTAACTTGAACCATATATATTTCATTTTCGTTCAAAGAAGCTAGGCTAGGTGCTAAGGCTAGGTGTTTATCATTGAACTAGGTACCTAATAGGTTAAATACTATGATGAGCAGTCAAAAATAATTATCCAATCAGATTTTGAATTCAATTTATTAATAGGTTTGGTACTTACATTTTTAGGTGAAGTAAAAACACCGTAAGGCAAGTTTTCAATGGAAAAGTCAGTGTCCGACGAATATTCTATGAACGATTTCATTTTAAGATACGTCTATTATCCAAGATCGTCTCCAGAATAGTGGATTTAATCCTACTAATAAACTTGTTTCAGTTTATGTGTATGTAAATAAGTCTAAACTTGTTTACGCGCTTGCCGGTTAAGTTCCATACTATAGCAAGTGGTTGTATGACATTATAATATTGTACTCTGGCACCGCTCAAGGTCGGTCAATGAGCGATATCAGCGGCTAATAGTCCGGTCTATTTACACATTCAAGTTTACATAAATTCCCATAAA
>CAJQZM010034779.1:456-13183 GCA_907164665.1 Colias nastes
ATGGTCGTGCGCGTCTGCAGCCGCCCGCGCTGCAGCAGCAGCTTGCTCGTCACGTCCGTGTCCACCACCACGTTGTACAGCTGTAATAAATACAATAAAATGTGATAAAAATGTTCTTTTCATTTTTGGTCCTTCGAGTTAAAAATTTACAAAAAAGACAAAATTATTCAATAAACCACTACTACTCTTAAACTAGAAAATAAAAATAACTCACTCTTCCTCCAGCTGCCGTCTCCAGCGCCGTACAATATTTAGAATCGACAACATCTATCAGCCTGCATACGGTACCTGAATTTAACAAAATATTTCAGAAAAGGGCCCTCGATCACACTTTGGACATACATACAATAAGAATAAGAGGGAAATCCCACCCCTAGAATGACTAAGCGATATTTTGCAACTTCACCAAAGCATTTGACTTTGTAGAACTCACACTCTACTGCCGAAACGCAATTATTCTGGAATTTAAGGTTTGGCTACGAAATCCTAACCTCCATACCTTCAAAATAAGATACAATACGTAGTTGTCAATGGAAAAAATTTCTTGCAGCACTTGTCTTAACATTGGTGTTCCCCAAGGATCTATTGTAGGTCCATTTTAGTTCTTAGTTTATATTAATGCTTTACTATTATTTCCACGTTATGTTTAACACCGCACACCGCTGCTGCAGCAGACACACGACACTCACCCGCAACGCGCCTCGCATCAAAGTGCGGCTCCGGCGGCTCGTAGCGGAACTCGCAGCGCTGCAGCCGCGCCGCGAGCTGCTCGGCGCGGTCCCTAGCGCGCCGCACGTCTGCTGCTGCAGTGCGCTGCTGCTGCTGCAGCTGCGTGCTGCGCGCAGGGCTGAACGACATGCTCGACAGTTGCGCCTGCGGGTCGCAGCCACATGAGCATACAATATACAGGGTGTAATCGTTAAGTGTGCACAGACGATTATTCCGTAACTATTGCAGATATAAAAAAACTTTAAACTGATATCGAAAGCCCTTTACCTAATGAGTAAAATGACAATAATAACTTTTTAAAAATAAAATGGGAAATATCCAAAGATTTTACATCAAACACTCCCATGCTAAATGTAGTATGAGATATGACTATCCCAAACAAATAATATGAAAAATTTTGGTTCTTTTTTTGGTTTTGTGCTTAAATTACTTCGCAAATTTTAATGTAAATTCATTTAGAAACTGTTAATAGAGCTCGATGTGGAATACAATGGTATTTCAAAACGAGGACGTCACTTCGAACATTTGCTTTGAACACAAATGTATGGGAAATTCAATGTATGGGAGTGTTTAATGTAACTTTTTGGATATTTCTCGTTTTATTTTTAAAAAGTTATTATTGTCATTTTACTGATTAGGTAATTTACTTTCGATATCAGTTTAAAGTTTTTGATATCTGTAATAATTACGAAATAATCGCCTGTGCACACTTAACGATTATACCCGGTATACATAGACGTGAAACATAACTAACATTGAAACACACATTATTCTGACACAAACGTTTCACATACACACGTGTCACTTACACGTGTCAATTAAACACATGTCACTTAGACGTGTCACTTAGACGTGTCACTTACACACGTGTTACTAACGAGCCGGAAACGGACAGGTACGCTGATAGAGATGACACCGACACGCCGAATACAAGTGACGCTGACACACATATCAATGACCCGCCGGTCACTAATGCACATGTCACTGACACAAATATTAGCGGGAAAAAAATTAAATTTCACAAATTTGATCTTCTGATTTCATTAATGTGTATTATTAATCTGTTTTTCGCAGTTCAACGTTGAGAAAAAAAAATCCATTTTTATCACCACATGTTCGGAATAGATAGAAGTAAATAATAGGTAAATAAAATAGCGAGAGACGCGATGTATTCAATTGACCGACGGAGCGGGGTTCGCATTCAGTAGTTGTCCATCGGCCGCCACGGAAGATAGTAGTCTGCCGAGCGCCTCGGGAGCGTGTAGTCGCGTGTTTATTCTTACGTGCTGACCACGTATCTAATCGTAGTAAATCGACCCACGGAGTCTTTAATTAGTATTCTGCATTTACGGATTGCGTTGGATTCTTTAATTGTGGATTCGAGATATTGATAGTAATTTCGCGCGAACCGCGAGTTATTTAATTTGTGAAGTTTTAATGGCGACGTAGTGTGCCTGGCTGTACAGTGGTGACATACATTCATCGTAAATTGTATCCTTTATATAATCTTTTGTCATCTATTATTCCCGTAAATATAGTTTTTCCTCCCCAAGGGCGCCCTATTGTTTTTATACTATTTGACTGACCGACACACCACATATGTACTTATATTCTACGCAACGTGGTAATCTCAGGTATGTACCTAGGGTTTGATTTCGGTAATATTTAACTATTGTTATTTTGGAAAGTGTGTGTCAACGGCCGCCGATCCGTTCTTTGTGATACACCACATATTCACTAATACACACCTGTAGCCTCTCCACCTCCGCCTCGTTCTTCTGTATAACATCCAAGTCTTGTTTGTACTGCGCACTGCTGGAGTTAAACTCCCGTTCCAGGCCCTTGAGCCGTTCCTCTGCGTGACGCTTCTCCATCATGCTTTGAGATATCCGCGTGGAAGCTTCGGACGCTTGCTGTTTCGCCTCTGGAATTATTTATCACATTAAATTTTAAAAATATTTAGAAAGCAATGGCTTTTCACAGGAAATTCTCATGGGATGTTAGATCCCAGTAAAAAGTAGACTACATCACTTTCTAACCACCTAACTAGTTGATAATCTAATTTTTGCATTTTTAATTTGTATCATAATATTGTATGATGACACTGAATTGATGTTTTTTCAACCAACAAATATTATGGACCAATTTTATGTGTACCCAGTATATAGTACTGATTTTAAAGACGACAAAAAAGTAAAGATTTAAGCAGAGTGAATGGTTTACCCATAAGCTGATCCTGCAACGAGGAAGCAGCGTCTTCCCTGCCGGAGCTGACTGCGAGGAACTTGGCCTGCGCCGCCGCCAGCTGCTGCTCGCTTTCTGAACTTGCTGTACGGAGGGTATCGAATGTTGATGACGCCTGCAGGGTTTTAATTGTATTATTATGAGAATAAAACGTGTTAAAGCTTTAATGGTTTTTTTTTCAACTTTAACAAAATTTTAACAAAAAATTGAATTAATTTTTGCTTTTTAGTTCTTACTAACTTATTTAAAGTAATGGATCTCTAAATTGAATTGTATCGAAAGAAATAAATTGCAAAATTTCAATTTACCGTTTTACATCCTGCAAATATATCAGTTATTCTTATGAAATACCACCCACCTGCTGCAGCACAGCCTGTTTATCAGCTAAGGCAGTTCTATCATCATTGAGCGCCCGCTGCAGTAGCCTCGCTTTGGCCTCGTGCGCAGTTAACGCGTCCTTAGCGGCTCTCTGTGCCGCGCCCGCGCTCGCTTCGCGCCGCTCCGCGTTCGCCGCTTCGCTTTCTAGTGTAGCTAGTACGCTGCCGCTCTCCTGTGCATTTTATAACACAATATTGTTAATTGTCTATATAAGTATTTATTTAAAATTGTATATGTATGTTTATCAGCCATCTGGTTTCCACAACACAAGCGAAAGCTTAGTATAATTGTGCCGTGTCTGAAAATTGTTCTGAAATATTTATTTATTCATTTAATTTGCACATTAAATAGCAATAAAGACATATTTTACAATATGTTTAATGCTTTTATTTATACAATGCACACTCCTTTACAAAATCCTCTTGAAAGACAATGAAAATATTTAACCTACAAGCTCCTCTTGGTCTTAGCGTGATGATATATAGCCTATATTGCCTTCCTCGATAAATGGGCTATATAAAACCGAAAGAATTTTTCAAATCGGACCAGTAGTTCCTAAGATTAGCGCGTTCCAAGTTCCAACAAATAAAACAAACTTTTCAGCTTTATAATATTAGTATAGATGACAAATCTTCAAAAAAATCTACTAATATTCAAATCACTATTCTTAATAAAACCTATCAGCACCGACCTCATCCAGTCGTCTATTCAAGTCAGTGGCCTGTGTATCAAGCTCCTGTGCTTCCTGGATGTTGCTCTGAATCTTGTCTTTCTTATCTTGGATCTCATTTGTCACTTCCGTCACTTTGCTGTTCGCTTCACCGACGCTCTTTTCTGCTGTTACATATCTGTAACATTAGTGTATTATTGATGGTGGGTTACACTTTGTTCCAGTATAAAATATTGCTTATATCAATAATTCTATAGTGTCTCAGCACCCTTATGACAAAATTTCAACAAAAATAATTAGTATACATACTTATGCACATTTATCAATCAGGAATCACCTCCATGAGTTTACTTCATATTATTACGTAATAAGGGTATTTTTTTATTTTGGTTATTTGAAATCAAATGAAACAGAATTTGTATTGCTATACTTGAACTAGAAACAATGTATAAGTAAGCTTTGTTTTATATATAATTTAAGATCTAGAGAGATATCTTAGACATAAAAAAAAAGGATGGATAATAAATGATAACAGGTCTTCTTACTTCCAAGCCACATGCAGTCTTGTAAGATTTTCCAACTCCCTAACCACCTTCTGATACTCTTGGAACTGGGCTCGCTCATCCTGTAGCTTCTGCAGTTTTGGAGCTATGTCCTCCCTTATTATCTAGAATATTATAACATGTTTGTTTTAAAGTTATTATTTCAAATTCAAATTCAAATTCAAATTATTTATTTGTCAGAATTGTGGTAATACAAGGTCACATGATTTAATTAATAAAATAGTCCACACAATTCGCCAAACAATTGGCATACAAATTTTTCACGATTACATTGCAGATTATATAAATATATATACATTAAATAACATTAAAATTAACACGTTTTTATTAATATCACGATTTAAAAAAATTCATTTAAAGAATAGAAACATTTTTCCGCTAACCATATTTTCAATTTTCTATGCATTAAATTTTTTGGCATTTCACGCAGTTCTTTAGGAATGTGATTAAATACCTTTATGCACATCACACTAGCATTGTTTTGAAAAAGTTTAGATTTACAGTTTGGCATCAATAGGCGAGTAGGATCCCTAAAACCCAATTGTGAATTGTTTTTGGTTGGTTTGAAGAGTTCACCGTACTTTTTTACAAACATACATATTTCCAATATATACAAACCAGTAAGTGTTAAGAGACGTTTTTCTTTGAATTGAGGTCTGCAAGAATCAAGAGGACCAATATTACACAGAGCTCTTATACACTTTTTTTGTGCGAGAAATACGTTGGAAACATTGGTAGAGTTACCCCAAAATATAATCCCATACCTTAAAACTGAGGTAACGTAGCTGTGATATGCAGTTAGTGCAGCATTAAAAGTTACAGTTCAAATTTAATTTGTACGTATATATGTGTTTGTTTAGTTGCTAAAAATTGAAAAATATAAGACAACTCATACACAACTACAAACTAAACAAAACTACACAAGAGATTTAGAATTAATAGCCATCATAATAAATATATCACAAGCTTTTGCGTAAATAAAATAAAAAATACAAACATCATTGAGCTCCCTCAGCTTGGCATCTTTCTTCTCAATTGTTTTCTGAGCGGCTTGCTTCTTAGCTTCATACATCCTCGTACCTGCTGCTTCTTCTACCATTGACAAAATCTATAAACAATAAATTATTCATTGAAAAGTATTTTCAAGTTTTAGTAACCTTGATCCTAAGAACTAAAATAGCAGTTGCCATGAGAATTACTACATAGATAGACTTGTGTAAAAAATAATCAAGACAAATACAACAGTTAGGGTAGGACATTTAAATGTAATCTTGCTAATAATAAAAAATAGAATAGAAAATTGATTAAGAAACATGCAAAATGCTCCTTCCTCACAAGCCTCACAATAGGGACAGAGTCCTTGCTTTTAAAATGAACTACAGTAGACTCTCGTTAATTCAAACCTGCGATAATTCGAACCTCTCTATAATTCAAAGTTATCACGAGGTCCCTACAAAATCTCTTAATATTTCGAACTAAATCCATACATTTTTGTGCACTTGGTAATTCGAATGAAAATACCATTGCTATATAACAAAACGACGCGTTAATTCGAACTCATCGGCGTCCAACACTCGACAATTCAAAGTTGCAGAGAGAAAGAGGCGGAAAGATTGTAAGCAGGTAGTCAGGTAGGTACATTTTGCGACAAGTTCAAACTTGTTCAATGAACCGTTGTTTTTGTTATGATTAGTTTGACTTTACACTTCTCACGAATTGGTATGTTTAGTTATCATTCGGTTACTGTAGAATAGCATTTAATAAATAATAAATGAATTTGAATTTGAATAATTGATTAACACTTAATAATTCGAAGTTTTATTTATTTTCTCTCACAAATTTCGAACCATTTGATATTTCAAACTCTTGATAATTCGTAATATTTTGAGAGTCCCTCGAGTTTCGAATTAACGAGAGTCGACTGTACATAAATAAATTTATATTACTTAACACTTATTGCTTTTATTAGTAGAAATTTCTATTATAATTAGATACATAAAAAGCACACAGGAATTATTTTGATTACATTTTTGAAATAATAATAAAGTATACCTCAGGTGGTTTCATATTCAGCACTTTAGTGATCCTGCCCTGCATGATGAGGAAGTGTGGATTGTTCACATTCAGCTGAACAGAACAGAACAGGTCTGTCACTCGCTTGTTTTGGACATTGATGCCGTTTATCAAGTATTTGTTCTTACCACCCATTACAACCTAAAATAGGAAAGCATTTAAATTAACTTATTACTTTTATTTTGATACACTAAAATTAGATCAGAGAAGTGCTAATTGTATTTCTTAAAAGTATATTTTTTCATCACTTATCCATAAAAAGAGACCTTACTATTGTCTAAGCTTTTTAACATGGTAGAGAATAGTCTTAAAAAGTATAATATCATTTACCTGTCTGGTAACAGTGATCTCATCATGGTTCTCATACCCAATAGGACTTTGCCTCTTATTCCTGTTGTCAAATGTGATGCTCACGGTGGCCTTTGTGATACCAGCTTGTCCATGCTTGTAAATCAGTTCTTGTAGACTTCCTGCACGCACCTGTAAATGTATCAGCATAATTTTATAACTCAAAAAACTAAAAACTATGCGGAATGTAGTAAGAAAAGTAAAAAACATGTAATCAACCTAGCAAACTTTGAATGAGGTACTTAACATGGAAATTAAATGTTTGGACTAACTTACATTGGATAGATTTGTAATTCCCAATACGAAACATATAGAGTCTAGAATATTTGATTTTCCTGTCCCATTTAATCCAGTAATAGCATTAAATTCTGGATCAAAGCCGGTAACTTCCACACGATTTCCATAGGACTTAAAACCATCTAAAACTATAGTTTTGATGTGCATTTTGTTGTTTTCCTCTAACTCAAATGTAATAACAGTGAAACATTGAATTCCGCAAAATCCAAAGTGTAAAATTTGTAAATCTACTTTATCCGAATAATTTCCCACTATTATTTTATTTGTATCCGTTAGTTTTCAAAGTTTGGCGTTTGTCACAGTTTTGACATTGACAAATTGTACAGACAACTTATTACATTTTTTGCTATGTAGCGACGACAAGCCACGAAGTTACGAGTTATCGAATTTCAAGTGTAGTACCTACTAAGAAAGTTCACACCACAGGTTCACAGGGTAACTCGTATATAAACAGTTTGTGCGCTATGCATGCGAAATATAACCTTTGCGTAGTTATTCATCTTTTATTACACCCGCACATAACAAGCCCCTACATTGGTGACTCCCGACGAAAAGTGAACATTATTATAGTGAATTGCATAGATATCGTTTGTTAACAATTAAAAATGAATCCGGCAGTTCCAGTTAGAGCAGTTTCGTCGGTACAGTTAAACTTTCTCGAGCAGTTAGCACAACTAAAGCAGCGGATAAACCAGCTGGAATGTGCAGGCTCGAGAGGCAAATCGTTTAGCGGTCGAAGGTATGGAAATAGCACGCATCGTTCCGCATCGCAAAGTCGCAATCGTGCAGGAAGCTCAAAACAGAGAAAACCAAATTGGTTATGTTTTTTCATTACTGCTTTAAGCATAACGCCAGCAAGTACATTCAACCTTGTGCGTGGCAGAAGCAGCAGGAGAGCCGACTAAAAAATGTTTTAATTTTACCAGTGTCGAAAAATAACCGATCCGCGAGTGAGTGTACTGTGTAGTGATTATAAACCTTACGCGGCAAACGGTAGTGTAATTAAGACATTTGGTACTAAGTTAGTGACTTTAGATCTTAGTTTACGGCGACCGTATTTATTATCGCCGAGGTAACTCAACCTATGTTTTGGTTTATAAGGTATTTATAAGGTGCAGATTTTTTAGCACCCTAGGGCTGATGCATCGCTCGCACTTATGACGGACGCATCGGATACTCATGTAGGTGCAGTGTTACAACAACGTGCAAATTACCTTTAGGTTTTTTTTCTAAGAATTTATCTAAGACTGAACGCAAGTAGAAATGTCCTCAAACTAGATGGACAGACGACCTGATCAAGGTGGCGGGGAGCCGCTGGATGCAGGCCGCTGGTGATCGGCCGTTCTGGAAGTCTTTGGGGGAGGCCTATGTCCAACAGTGGACGTCCAATGGCTGACGACGACGACGACGACGACGAACGCAAGTATAGTACGTATGATAGGGAGTTATTAGCAATTTACTTGGCTATTCGTCATATTCGGAATATGGTCGAAGGACGACAGTTAACGGTGTATACGGATAACAAACCGTTAATTTACGCGTTTTCTAAAGTAAATAGCGAGAAAGAGTTACCCAGACGTACACGACACTTGATATTCATTTGTGAGTTCACCACGGATTTGAGACACGTAAGTGGGCAAGATAATGTCGTTGCAGATTCGTTATCACGAGTCGCAACAATAAGTTGTCCCACTGTAATAGATTACGCGGAACTTGCTAAGGATCAACAACAAGATTCTTATATGTTACAATTATCTAATTCGAAAGACGCTAATAATAGGTTAAAGAAAATAATGTTACTTGAAAGCGGTACATTTATTTATTGTAATTTAGATAATGTTAAAATTAGACCCTATTTGACTGATAAATTTCGACGTATTGCTTTTGATAGTGTACATAATTTATGTCATCCCGGAATAAGGACTACACGCAAATTGATTCAAAATCGTTTTTATTGGCCAAATATGAATCGTCACGTTGGCCAATGGGCTAAAACATGCATTGAATGTCAACGATCGAAGGTTAATCGACATACAATGTCAGGTTTAGGATCGTTTCCGCAGTGCGATAGGTTTGAACATATTCATGTTGATTTAATTGGACCTTTACCCACTTCACCAGAAGGTTTTAGGTATTGCATAACCATAGTGATAGGGGGACGCGATGGCCAGAATGTTTTCCTACGAAAGATATAACTGCTGAAACGATTTCGCGTGTAATATATGAAGGATGGATCTCTCGTTTTGGTTGTCCGAAAAAGCTAACAAGCGATCAAGGACGCCAATTCGAAAGTCAATTATTTGCTACACTAATGAAGTTATTAGGTATTAATAAGTTGCGTACGACACCTTACCACCCACAGAGTAACGGGGCGGTAGAGCGTTGGCATAGGTCGCTTAAAGCGGCATTGACGGCTCGTTTATGCAATATATCATCATCTTGGGTTACGGAATTACCAACTGTGTTGCTAGGACTTAGAACAGCAGTAAGAAGTGATACCGGCATAAGCGCAGCAGAAATTACGTACGGAACAACTTTACGATTACCAGGTGATTATTACGATAAAAAATCGAGTTTTGAAATAGATAGCAGTCTTGAGTATGTAAGTAAATTACGAGATACTATTAAGAAATATCAGTCAGTAGCTATTAGGCAGAATGAAAGACGGAACATATTTATTCACCCCGATTTAGAAAAGTGCGATTATGTTTTTGTAAGAAACGACGCAGTACGTAAGCCTTTACAACCAACATACGACGGTCCTTATCGTGTGTTGAGTCGAGAGGAAAAGGTATTTTACATTCAAATGACTGGCAGGAAAGTTAGAATATCTGTAGACCGTCTAAAACCTGCATAGGTATTATTTGAATGATGATAGTGATATGATATCTGGGGCAGATACTAAGGTTCCGTTACAAATTCCAAGTAGCGAATTGCCTAATACACATACCACGCGTAGTGGAAGAGCTATACGATTACCGGTACGATTTAGGTAATAGTATTGTATTTGTAATTGTTTCAACTAAGTATTTTAAATTTATTAGAATTACGATGATTAAGTATTCATAAGACTTCATAGAAATGTATAATAAATACTTAGTAATCAACACATCGTTTTTAATAAATAATAGCACTTATGAAATTTGAAACGAGTTCATTATTAATTGTTAATGGTTTAAAGTTTTAAGTATGGTATTTCAAATTTATGTTTGTGTTGAGTTTTTATTGAAATGTTTACTACCTACTTAGAAATTTAAGTACTTTTGATTTATGGCTTTTGAGTGTTTAGTAATAGCCTTTGTAATATTAAACGATACAAGTGTAAAGAACGTATTGGGATTTGAAATGTTAATGTTACTAAGTGTTAGATGACGTGTAACAATTATCGCACGCCACTTAGAAGACCCAACCGAGTTTTTGTAATAACATAAATAGTTTAACGAAATTAAGTGTTAACTTTTAACCACTTGTATACGTTATGATTGATTTATATTGTGAACCTTTTTTTATACTTTATATTGTATACATTTTGTAACCTTATATAGCGACACTTTATATACACCCATCTGTTTATAGTTTACTTTTATTGTAAGATTTTTTTACTTGTATACCCTTTTTATTTTTAAGGGGGGAATGATGTAGCGACGACAAGCCAATTTACGAGTTATCGAATTTCAAGTGTAGTACCTACTAAGAAAGTTCACACCACAGGTTCACAGGGTAACTCGTATATAAACAGTTTGTGCGCTATGCATGGACAGTCACGGGCTTGTCGGGACGCGGGTGGGTCGCATTAGGTCGAATATTAATTACATACGAATAAATATATGTAGTTAACGAAATATAACCTTTTGCGTAGTTATTCATCTTTTATTACACCCGCACATAACAAGCCCCTACAGCTACTTATGAATACAGATATAAATTCTAAAGGTAACATGCACATTATTTTAAAACAAAATTAGTTTATTAATAAAAAGCCACTAGTTAGCAAAAGCTTCTGGAGAGGATTCGTAAAGTTTATAAATAATAAGAATATGGGCTATATCATAAAACTTTCTCGTTTTTTATGTAGATAAATAATTAATAAAATTTTAATGATATAGAACACATCTACACAAGGGAATGCTAAAGCGTGTTTATCTATACTAATATTATAAAGAGGAAAGGTTTGTAATTATGTATGTATGTATGTATGTATGTATGGTTTTCACGCATAAACTACTGGACCGATTTCAAAAATTCTTTCACCATTAGAAAGCTGCATCTTCACTGAGCAACATAGGCTATATTGCATTTTCAAAAAAATTAGAGATCCTTACCAAAAATGCCATAATGTAACCCAAGGTGTTAAAAATTCCTTAATAAAAATTCTGTCATCGCGTGCGCTGCGGAATCTATTCCTTGAAGTACGAGGATGGTTCTTATGAAAAAAAACGTATACATGTAGGTACCACGGGCGAAGCCGGGGCGGACCGCTAGTTTTAAAATATAATTGAGAAGAATCTTTCCTTTTTTATAAGTTCACAGATTTAGCTAACAATACTGAATTTTTTTTTTCAGTTTTTCCCAACCCTAAAAAGTACCGCCGCGGCCGTAGTCAGTGATATTATAGTATTAGAAAATATTTTTAAAATAAAAAGGTACTTCTCGTATGCCTATAGTAAATGACTGTAAATTAAAGAAGTTTTAAACTTATATAAATGTTGTTTTAAACTTATATAAATGTTGTTTTAAACTTATATAAATGTATTTTCTTTCTTTCTTCTTTCTTGTTTTTATTTACCTGTACTGACTGTAAATAAAATTAAAGAAGTTTTAAACTTATTTAAATGTTGTTTTTATTCATCGCTAATGATTAGACAAAGCTGAATTATGAGAATAAAAGTTCAGCTATAATTTTATATTACTGCAGTAAATTTTCTCCTTTTCTGCCTAGCAATAATTTATTATTGAAGGAAATCATTATCAAACATTAAACAGATATTATTTTAAAATTATTAATAATATTTTATTCATACTATTTTTTTAAGCCTTAAATGTTGGAACTTCAAACTTTTTAAAAATTAAACTCAAACTAACCATCTCACTCAACTTGTTTTATTTTTATTTTTTTAAGCTATTGCATAGCTTCTATCGCGGGCCTTGAGCGCGGGGACCGAATCCAGAAATTTTGTAACGAAAAACCTCACGCTCCCCACTCCGACGGGCGCGGAGGTATGGCTTGAAGGCATAGCATGCAATAGGTTTACCGCGGCAGTCCCCGAGTGCCACACGTCTTTTTTTAATATATATTTTTTTTTTAATCTTGTTCGGAAACCTGAATGCTCTGCTGCACGCTGTGGCTGCACGGATGCTATCTATGGCTGCTATAGTGAAAAAAAAACAAACGTCAATTTTGCTGTCAGAGTCTGAATGTCAACTG
>CAJQZM010034780.1:0-22356 GCA_907164665.1 Colias nastes
TTCCGGCCGTCAAGCTCGTGTGAGCTGTGCCCTGCCCCCTGTGCCCCTGTGCCCCTGTGCCCCTGTGCCCTGCCCCCTGCCCCCCCGCGACCGCCGCCCGCAAATCTCAGTATTGTTAAGTTGATAGTGAATTCGAAATTGACTCCCAGTGACTCGTTTCGCCCCCTCCCGGAATCTCTGTTTCGTTCTGATGGTGTCGTCGATTTTGTTGTACATATTTAGTTCGTTCCTTCGGGCGGGACGGCCGCCGACTTTTTTGTATTTAAAAGATTGTAAAATAGACAGATAGGCCGAGCCGGCCCGACCCGAACGATGATGTAGATTAGCGCCGGGGTTCAGCGATGAAGTCTTCCGATAGATGGCAGCTCTGTAGACGGACGCTCGATGCGCTTTCGTCGAGTGAATTGTGATATTTCGACAATAAGTTTTACAAATGAGGTGTCGCTCGACCGACGTCGAGCCGAAAGTGTTGATACGTGTGAGTGGCGGATGTTTCTAGGGATTGTACTTAAGAGATGTGTTTAAAGACTAATTAAAAGGCGTGGAAAGTATTAGAAACGAATGAGTCTTTGAGATGCCTTCGAGTAGTATTATTGTATGTCTGTCGCGACGCGCTTGATTCGATCCTACCATCTGTGAAATTTTGACATGACTGTACACAAATTGAACTATTTTCAAATAGCTGAAATATAATAAAACAACCCTTTAAACAATAGGCTTTTTACATTCCAATATGGAAACATTACTGAAGTTCGAATCAAGTGCCAGCGATGCATTTAATGTACAGTGTTGTGTATATATAGTGTTAGTGTAGTATCTAATACATGTTTTTAGTTAAGTTACAATAAAACATATTATATGGAATATTGCTGACTTTTATTTACCCTGAAATTATTTTAGTTTACCCAATGATTATTGAGACTTTGATAACTTCAACTATGCTAAAAAATGCTCTGGTGCAACCCATTTCGCTGTCATTGTGAAAGTCACCGTTACTGTTAAATTTGACATTAACCTTAACTATAACTTACAAATAGTGCCAAAAACTACCGATCCGATTTTAAGCATTCTTTTACCTCTAGAAAGCTTCACTATACAATTACTATAAACTATCTCTATCTACCTAACTATCTTTATTACAATAATTTTTTTTTTATTCGAGGTCAAACTGGGAAAAGCACGTATAGTTAAAATAAATTCCATCAGTAAATAAAATCACGTAAAACTATGCGCGAGTCCGACTCGCACTTGGCCGGTTTTATTTCCTTTTGAGATTCGAAACCCCAAAAATTAACCAAGATAAGTTAATATCGGTATAGATTGCTAGTTAAATATTATTTAATACGGCTGCCCCACCCTGAGCCACAGAATAATAACTAGTAGCTAGCTAACTGAGCCCATGGTTGTGTGTATTTAATTTTTTTAAATAAATGGATGAATGGAAATCTGCAAACTTTCTCTCATCACAATAGGGTATAAAGTAGTCAAATTATCAACCTAATCTCAGATACCAATCATATGACAATATTACATTACAAATAAAAATCGGTCAAGCCGTTTCTGAAGAGCAATTAACAATGACAAGAGAAAAACTGAAAAGTTTGTAGGAGCTAATCTAAGTTCATAGTTGTATAGACAGTTAAGGTAGCATTCGGATCTGGGCGGTCGCGACCCGGCAGCCGCTGCCCCGCAGCCGCGACCGTGGTCGCGCCGCACCGCTTCGTAGGGAATTGTATGCGATAGTGTCCGACGCAAGCGACCGAGCCGCGCGGCCGAGGGGCGTGGCCTGCTCGCGACCTTGGCAGCGCCGCCGGACCGCTCCGGGAGCAGTACGGTCGCGCTGCTGGCGACGTTTACCGATGAAAACGACGAGTTTTTAGTTGAATTAATTGCTAAAAATCCACCACTTTACGATCCTCGACTCAAAACCTACAAGGATAATGTTATGATAAAATAAATCGATTTTATTCCTCTTTGATGATAGTAAGACCAACATTATTTGATCGTCCTCTTCTTCGTCCTCTATCAGTCTCTTCACGAGTTCTCGCTTTCGTATATTTGACTATTATTTTGACTGAGTGCTGTTTGACTACTGCGCGTGGCAGTCGCTGCCCGGGTCGCGGACGCTGTTATCCGTAAGCTTCTGGCAGCGCCGCACAGCAGCGACAATGTTCCCGGCTGCAGGGCCGCGGCTGCCAGGTCGCGACAGCCCAGATCCGAATGCTACCTTTAAGGCTACATATTATCGCGAGCAAAGCCGGGGTTAGAGATACCTTCCACTTGATTGATCGTCAAATGACAAAAAAAAGCATACAACACACAAAATTTGTAACAGGTAGCTTGTCTACAAGATATGAAAATTAATCCTAATGTTCCTGTGGGAATATCGGTAAAAAAATAGTATAGTCTCTCCTTTACCAGCAACATCTATATGTCAGTGACAGTCCCATCAAAATCGGTCCAACAGTTCCTGAGATTAGTCGGAACAAACAGTCAGACAAAAATTGTAAAAATTACTATTTTGGTTTATGTTCAGTGACCGATTTTTATTAAATGTATATGGATGTATTTAATCATATACATCTGTATGTATACATCCATAAACACTTAATAAAAATCAGTTATTTCAATATTAAAAACAGAAACTCCAATTTTATTATTGGTATAGAATAACAACATCAAGTAAAAATACCCATTTACCAAGAAGAATCGACAAGAAACTCAACTTCGTTTGAATACGCATCTAAAATTGTAGTTTGTCAGACTGTCTCTTCATTAAAAACTTCGTGGGAAGTACAAAATCTTGTAGTCTACAGGAGTGAAACCACGGGAGGAAGCAGTAGATTAATATATATATTATGTGAAATAAAGTCTTGAATCTTCTGTCTAGTATATTACTTGTATACGTAGTATATTATTATTAGTCTGTGATATTACCTACAATATTATCTGAGCTCTAGCTAAATATTTGTATGATAGAAACCACAGACTAATAATAATATACTACTTATACAAATAGAAACATTCTAGAGAATATTAGTTCTTCAATGTATCCAATAGATGGCTTTGTTATTGATTTCGACGCGGACGGTCGAATTATTCGACCGACACCAAGGACTAGAAAAATCGATGTGCCTGTAAATGCACATCGATTTTTCTAGTCAATATCAATATTTGATATTTGTAAAAATATCAAATATATTTTACTATGATTTTTCATTTCATACTAATGAGCTTCTATCAAAATATGTACCTAACTTTTGTTTAGCATGATAGCAAATTAATAAACTCAAATAACTTAAACTGAATTGATTTTATTAATTTTATTTTTTATTATGTTAGCACTATATTAGCATTTTTTTCTTCAACTGTGCTTGTTTTATAGGTATTTCTTTAGAAATTTGCGGCACGAATTAAGGGGGGGAGGGGAGGGAAAGGGAGGGGGGAGGTAAGGGGAGACCCCCTATAAAGTGGGGGGGTGCGGAAACCTCCCCTTCTATTTTTTTTTAATTTTTTCGAGATTATATTTATAAATGTAGTTAGAAGTATATCGAAGATTATGGGCTTTCTTGACTGCTCCGGCGCTGCAGAACGTGGCGCTTGCCCCCGTGTACCTCGTTGCAGGCAGGAGTCTTCACTCGCCTTCGTAGCTTCGGCTTTTTGGTCGCCTTTGGCGACCAGCCTCAGCCACTCCGGCTCGCTTGACTCTGCCTGCTCCTCAGCACACGCGGGCGCCACGCTCCTCCGCGCCTCCGACTTTTTTAATACACTCTAGTGTATGACAGACAAGTACCACGTGGAATCGGGGTTGACAGATTCGGTTCTGTTACTAACAATTTGTGTGCAATATACTTACATACAATATTTTTTTTTTTAGGGTTCCGTAGCCAAAATGGCAAAAACGGAACCCTTATAGTTTCGTCATGTCCGTCTGTCCGTCTGTCCGTCTGTCCGTCTGTCACAGCCGATTTACTCGGAAACTATAAGTACTACAGTGATGAAATTTGATGGGAATATGTGTTGTATGAACCGCTACAAAAATATGACACTAAATAGTAAAAAAAAGAATTGGGGGTGGGGCCCCCCATACATGTAACTGAGGGATGAAATTTTTTTTTTCGATGTACATACCCGTGTGGGGTATCAATGGAAAGGTCTTTTAAAATGATATAAAGTTTTCTAAAAAACATTTTTCTTAAAGTGAACGGTTTTTGAGATATCAGCTCTCAAAGTCGTAAAAAGTATGTCCCCCCCCCTCTATTTTTATAACTACGGGGTATAAAATTCTAAAAAAAATAGAGGTGATGCATGCTAATTAACTCTTTCAACGATTTTTGGTTTGATCAAAGTATCTCTTATAGTTTTTGAGATAGGTTGATTTAACTGTAATTTATTATATTTGCTGCTACGGAACCCTTTGTGCGCGAGCCCGACTCGCACTTGGCCGGTTTTATTTTAATAATTATTTATTCAAATCTTGTATACATGTTTGATACAATTTACAAGGGTAATGAATGGATCCATTTTATTTTTTTCCACCCAGCGTCTCCACATATTATATTCTTTTATAATATCATTGAATTTTGGGTGGTTAAATAAATAAATAAATATAAATATTTCGGGACTATTTTCACACACGGCACGATCTGATCCCATACTAAGCTTTCGCTTGTGTTATGGAAACCAGATGGCTGATAAACATACACATATAATTTTAAATAAATACTTATATATAGATAATATGATAGTTATCTTTTTAAAACACCCCACGGGGACTCAATTCTTTGAGTATGAGTTCCATCAGGGGCAACAAATAGGTTGTCTGGGTCTGAGTGATTAACTTTTTTATGAACATACCAATGTTGCCCCAATCATATACCTACTACTCGCCAATAATCCGTATGGGCGTATTCAGAAAGAAAGCTTGAAACTTATAAGCGCTTATCGGCGCTTGTCATGTTCATATATTTTCCTGCGCGGGTTACCAGCGCTGACAAGCGCCGATAAGCGCTTATAAGTTTCAAGCTTTCTTTCTGAATACGCCCTATGAATTGTTGTCCCTAAGCAACATGCTTTTGAATGAACTATGAAGGAACTATGGTTTTGAATGTACATTTTGACATTTGTTATCTCTTTCAAACACAATTCTTGTAGTTTTGTCAATGTAACAAACAATTTTGAACATAACCTCAAAGATTAAAATAAAAATTTCTCTGTAATTACACGTTTCCGCACGAAAAGCCGCTAATGTATGTTTCGGGGCATTATTATCGATCGGAAAAAATTAAAATCACGCCGAAATTCGTGCCGCAAGTTTCTAAAGTCAACCCGTTTTATATTTTAAATAATAGCGTACACTTGAAGTAAAAACGGCTGTATCTTTTGATTGCGTTGGCTTCTAATTTTTTCACAGCTTCAAGGGACAGTAGATTTGATTATTCAATATATATCACGATCACGATCTTGTTGGGAATATAGGCGTTACATATATTCGAGTCCAGGTCACAACCCAAACAAAATGTCCCTTAGGCTGGGTTGCACCTTGTTACTTTAGAAATAACAAACGTTAGAGTAAGTATGAGCAATAACAAATGTCGTCCTAGTTTTAACACTAACTGCTTGTGTTTCACCGGTTAAAGCTATTGTAAGGCCCTGCGCAGACGGCACACTTTTTGTGCGATCGAGTCTGCGGCGCACAAAAAGTCTGCATGGCGCGCAAAAAGTCGGTCGCGGATTTTTCACAGACTCAACGCACACGACGCACATCTTCGATCATTTTGTCGGCAGAGCTGTAGGGACGTAGACGCTATGGAAATCATACAGAGATCGCGAAGTATTATTTTGTACATGAAGTGCAGAAAAAAAAGAAGAAATAGAGAATTTTGGGTACATCCTATACTTTCGAAAAGATTACTGAAGGGACAGTTCCATACTACACATTCAATTCTGAAACAACATCCGGCAAATTTTATAAAATGTCTGTTACTACATTCTACCTATACCTCTGGCGCCATGATAATAGATCACGTGCGTTACGTCCACCCCTAGCAAATGCAGATTGCCGACTAAAGCACAGACTAAAGTGTGCGCCGTCTGCGTTAGCGCGCGTTAAAAGCAAACGTTCAATTTTTTTCACACACTTTTTGTGCGGAGCGGCGCGCCGCGGCGCGGTGCGGTCTGCCCGAATTATACGAATTTTTAGTGCGTCGGACTTTTTGCGCGTCGTGTGCGTTACTACATATAATTGCATAGGTTCTATTTTCACAGACTAAAAAGTGCGTCACGGATTATCTGTCGTCTGCAGGGCATATTATAACTGTAAAGAAGCGTCAAATACAATATGAGATGTCTTTTGACTTGCGACTTTGATTATAATATGGTGCAACCAAGCCTTTAGCGATCGATGCAAAGGGTAGAATTTTAACAGATTTTAGTCGGTTCGATTCCCGGCTGTGGCAAGTGAATTTTCGGAAAGTTTTTACTGCAGTTCTCTTTTGACTGTATATAAAGAGCCTCCAGGAGGCATTACTAAGTTACATCCTCTAGGCTCTACATAGATTATTCCATAGACTTAAGATTTAGCGTTTTGTTAACATCACTACATAGTATAAAACAAAGTCGCTTTTTCTGTCCCTATGTATGCTTAAATCTTTAAAACTACGCAACGGATTTTGATGCGGTTTTTTGTAATAGAGTGATTCAAGAGGAAGGTTTTAAGTATAGGTATAATTTATTAGGTTTTAGACAAAGCGGGCGAAGCCGCGGGCGGTAAGCTAGTCCTAAATAAATGTATTGTTCAGTAAGCAGATGCTAAACTACTTCGATTACTTAGGATCGAGAAGGGATCGAGGGCCATTTTGAAATTTTTATTGGCTTGAAAATGATTCATAAATAACATTTTTAGGTCAGAAGGAAGAAAATAAAACGAAACATGTACTTATATGATATTTATTATCCTATAAACATTCGTTAGCATTACACTCATCCAGCAACCATACAATCACGCACAAATATTAAAAATCTGCAAATCAGTCATCTGCGGTCACCTAAACCAGTAAAATATTGTCCATATTTGTAAGATTCGATATCTAAGGTAGTCAAAAATAATTAGTAATCACACTAAAGGACTGTAGATTTGTGCTCATGTAAGCAAATATTTCAGTACGGCGCGTATCTTCTGGAGGGAGACGGCCCGCGCAGTCCTGGCCTGGAACAAAATAAACACAATTATCATAATTGACATTAAACAGTTGGAGCAGAATTTTATCTACTCTATGGAAATGAAATGCTTTTTACATGAGAATATTTTTAAAGAATAGACAATGTTTGAATTTAAAAATTTCTCATTGCAAATGTTTATTATTTAAATTTTAAGTCAGATAACATTTGAGTCTGAAAAGAGATAATAGAACTTATTGTGCCCGGGACTTATACCGACCACATTTCAAAGTAACTTTTCTTTTGCCCAGTAATTTTAACGTTATTGATTGATTAATTTTTAACTACCTATTGTTTTCTCGTCTTTAAAACTCCCATATATATTGTATAGCAATTACTTTTTCAATTTAATTAGGCTTTTTGTCCAAATTTACGCACGTTCTTCAATTGACGATTGCATGACAAATGCTTGCATCTTGCATAGAAACAAAAAACGCATGACGAGCGGGTGACGCTACGTTGCCGCACCGGACAACGCACTCATAATGAGCATCTGCATAGAAACTATCAAAACGTGATGTGTGACGCGACATTGCTCGTTGCATTTACATCAAACGAGCGAATGCTCATTCTAACCCTCTCTCTCTCTCTCTCTTCAGCCTTTCTCCGTCCACTGTTGGACATAGGCCTCTCCTAAGGCACGCCATAGAGCTCGGTCTTCAGCTTTTCGCCGCCATTGAGTACCAGCAACCCTGCGTATATCGTCGCTCCACCTTGCTACAGGGCGCCCTACACTACGTTTGCCGAGTCGCGGTCTCCACTCTACAACGCGTTTGCCCCAACGGTTATCCGTTCGGCGACAAATGTGGCCAGCCCACTGCCACTTCAGCGTACTAATTCTCTGAGCTATGTCGGTAACCTTCGTTCTCTGGCGAATGACTTCGTTTCGGATTTGATCCCGCAGAGAAATACCGAGCATAGCTCTCTCCATAGCACGCTGAGCGACTTTAAGTTGGTGGACTAGCCGCACTGTGAGTGTCCACGTCTCGGCTCCGTAGGTCATGACAGGTAAGACGCACTGATTGAAGACTTTTGTCTTTAAGCATTGCGGAATTGACGATAGCAAGACTTCACGTAGTTTGCCAAACGCTGCCCACCCTAATTGTATTCTCTTGCTGATTTCTTTCTCAAGGTTGTTCCTACCTAGTTGCAGCGTTTGCCCTAGGTATACGTATTCTGGAACAACTTCAAGAGTGACTCCCTGAGTAGTGATCGGTTCCGGTATAATGTGATCGTTGATCATAATCTTCGTCTTATCGGTGTTCATGCGGAGACCGATTCGTTGGGAGGATTCAGCAAGGTCATTCAGCATAAGTTGTAATTCTTGTAGCGACTCAGCCATGATGACGATATCATCAGCAAATCGCAAGTGTGAGATTTTATTGCCGTTGATGTTTATGCCCCTTTCTGTCCAGTTTAGCGTCTTAAACATATCCTCTAACGCGGTAGTGAACAGTTTCGGTGAGATAACATCACCCTGCCTCACTCCTCGCCGTAGAGGGATATGGTTAGTTTGCTGATTTTGGATTAGGACAGTTAGCGTAGCGGCATCATAGAGGGATCTCAACACTTGGATATATCGCCAGTCGACTTGACATCGCTGCAAGGATTCCAAAACAGACCAGGTCTCGATGCAGTCAAAAGCCTTCTCATAGTCCACAAAAGCAATGCACAGGGGCTGATTGTACTCCTCTGTCTTCTGCACAATCTGCCGCACTGTGTGGATGTGGTCTATGGTGCTATAACCACTTCGGAACCCGGCCTGTTCTGGGGGCTGAAATTCATCGAGGCGGCGTGCAAGGCGGTTGGTGATTACCCTAGAGAACAACTTATAGACGTGGCTCAAAAGCGATATGGGTCTATAGTTTTTCAAAAGCGTTTTATTGCCCTTCTTGAAAAACAGTATGACAACACTTTTGCTCCACGCCTGCGGAGTTCTCCCAGTGAAGAGAACGGAATTGAAAAGATCCATTAGTTCTTTAAGAATCGGAGCTCCACCTGCTTTAAGAAGCTCTGTTGTTATGCCATCCTCTCCTGAGGCCTTTCCGTTTTTTAGTTGCTTGAGGGCCAACTCGATCTCGTGAAGACTTATATCAGGCAGCTCTTCCGTGTAATGTCGTATCAAGGTGGCTCTTGGATCTTGGCTGGTGGACCTAGGTTGAGGTGCATGCGACGCGTATAATCGGCTATAGAAATTTTCAACTTCAGAGAGAATCTCTGGCTTCGATGTTACGACGCTCCCCATGGTTGTAGTTAACTTTGTCAAGTGGCTTCTATTAAGTTTTCGAGCGAATACTTTGGAACCTCGATTTTCCTCGATTGCTTTTTTAATAGCAATGGTATAGGAGCATCTGAGGTCGTATCGTACCATTTTGCTGACTTTCTTATTAAGGGCCCGTTGTTCTGACAAAGTTAACGGTGGGTTTTCGCGTCGTTGTTTCATCAACTCCAAAGTCCCCTCCGAGAGCTTTGATTTCCTGCCAGTGCGTTTTCTTTTGTAGAAGGATGCTCCTTCACGCCTAAGAACATCAAGAATTTGTTCAAGTTTTTGGTCAATGTCGTCTGTGGTTTCCAGTGCTGCAAAGCGATTTTCCAATGTTAACTGGAACTCGGGGTCCGCGTCAGTTTGAATTTTTTTTGGTCGTAGTGTCGACTTCATCAAACGAGAGCGTTCAAGGTGGCAATTTATATTTAGAGAGCCTCTTAGATACCTATGATCACTACCGGTTTTAATCCTTGTGATCACGGAGACATCCCTAAATATCCGCTTTTTGTCTGTTATGATGAAGTCGATTTCATTTTTTGTCTGACCATCAGGGCTCCGCCATGTCCACTTCCTATGAGTCTTTTTCTTGAAGAAGGAATTCATCAAGAATAGGCCCTCCTTTTCGAGAAAGTTGACTAGCATATGACCCCTTTGGTTCCTAGATCCAAAACCATGCGGCCCAATCGCAGATTCGTTGCAATTCTGTACTCCTACTTTCGCGTTAAAGTCACCCATGACAACATTAAAATGGGCCTTCTTGGTGTTATGTAAGGCCTTTGCGATGTCTTCGTAGAAAATTTCAACATCTTCGTCCAGGTATGTCGATGTCGGTGCGTAAACCTGTATAACTTTAAGGCTATATCGCTTAGTGAGTCGAAGTATCAGGTACGCCACCCTAGGTGACACACTGGATATTTCTATAATATTGTCAAGTAGTACTTTATTAACCAAAAACCCAACTCCACCCTCGGAACGACGACGACATTCTAACCCCTCCATGTCCAATTCTTTTAGTGTGAACAGGCGTAGAGCATTATTTCGTTGTTCTTAGTGCGTTCGAAAAGATTCTATGTAATGTTATAAAACTGAACAGCACTGAAAACGAATTTTCCTTTAAACTAAAAGATCACGAAAGAATGCTCTTGCTCTAGCTCTATGTTCGCCTGATGAAAATGCACCGTAATGAGTGCGTCGTGCGATACGGCAACGTCGCGTCACGCATCGCGTTTCGATTGCTCCTATGCAAAATGAAACAATTTGTCTTGAAATCGTCTATTGACGATAGCTTGCTAATAACATGCGCATTACGTGGACAATAGACCTTGCTGACAATGCCCAAGCATTTCGAATGTTACTTATTCAGAAATTACTACCAGAAAAGACTGAAATTCCTTTTTACAATTAGTGTAATCATTACTTATCTCCATTTTACTCAAAAACGTGCTTAAAATCATGAAATTTGTCACTGATCCTTACTCGCATCATTGATCAGTGTACAATGTTTGAAATAAACCTGTCCGTTTTAAGTGTTTCAAAATTGAGTCTAAAAGAATTGTTTACATAAATAAACATACAGGTGAAGCTAGTAAAAATTTTAGTGTGCATCATATTTACCTTCGGTCATCAAATGTGTCTCTACTGAAGTCTTCATATAATCTGAAAATGAAAATTAATGGTTTTAAATCCTATAGAAATTTGTTGTTCTTTAACATAAATAGTATTGTTGTGTTGAGTTTCATTTTTTTAAATTGGGGAAAGCACCTCATGTTTACATATTGAATTTATGAAGATGTAGTAAATTTTAATACTAAATTAAAATTAAAATATATGTGGGAATAAGCTGAATGACTTTTATTACAAAATAAGAAATGTTGTCATAAACTATATTTTTACTCTGTATTTTGTGTTACGATAATCTGAGCTAGATTCTCTATGGATTGTAATTTGTAATAAGTTATGGAGTGTTGTATTTTGTTGTATCTGGTAAAGGAAAAATAAATTTAAATAAGCTAATTTTGCTTTTTAATTAACACCATCCCTATATCTATATTCTATACTAATATTATAAAGTTTGTTTGTTTGAATGCACCAATCTCAGGAACTACTGGTCCGATTTGAAATTTCTTTCGGTTTGATTTGAAAAATTCTTTCGGTGTTAGATAGCCCATTTATGGAGGAAAGCTATAGGCTATATATCATCTTGTTAAGACCAACAGGAGCGGAGCACTACGGGTGAAACCGCGGAGCACAACTAGTATTATATAAATAGGTTGGTATGTTCTTGGTGTTTTATATTACCAAGGTGTTTTGTAAGCAAGTTGGCAGGTGTTGATTAAACTTGTTTGTAATACAAATGTTTATCATGAATAAAATTAAATGCAACCAGCTGATGTCAATGAATTTAACTACGCACTATACAAAATCAAGATAAGAATGTAATCTTTTTTTCCCAGCCAAATTTACATACCGATATAAATTTTTTGAAAGAATCTTGAAATCTTACCCTCTAGACATTTGTGGTCCTCTTGGGGGACTTCTACGGCTATACATAGCGTCATATGATGAGCGCATTGACCCCATGCTTCTGCTCATGGGAGGTAAGCTGGGCATCGGCGGCATTGGCTCGCGGCGCAGTGGGGGAGACACAAAGTCGCCTCTTGCTCTCGTCGTACCCATTTCTAGTCCCCTGGCACTCCCAACAGGGTATCGGCGCTCGAACAGATCCCTCGGCGAGTCAAAACGAGCACGATCATAGTAGGTGTCATACGGATCCTGGTAGAATAGACATAATCATTAACACATTATCCTACCTGTGAAATTCAACTGCACAATATTCGTACACTTCAAATTACTTCCAAAACTGTCTATAGCTGTTTAAACTTTTGTCAAAGCATTACAAGCCCGTGGTGAGACCCGACCCGAGATACAACCGCGTACGGAAGTCGACCACGCTCGGCATGCATTTCGGTACCGGTACGAATTACGAAATAAAACAACGCGTTACCCCAAATCCTCCCATCATGCGATCGCGGAGGAAGGGCGGCGGCGGCGGCGGGGGGTAGGGGTCGCGGCCGAACGCTCGATCGCGGAAACCGTTGCGGTCAGGGCCCATGACCTTGGGGCACTCCTTGGACCAGTGGCCGCCGCGGCCGCAGCGGTAGCACTGCTCGGGGTCGCCCATGCCCGGCCGCTGCCGCACCCGGCTCGTCGACAACTGCACCTTCATGGGCTGCCCGTCTACCATCATACCGTTCAACTCTTTAATCGCTTCGTTCACGTCGCCCGTCGCGTCCAAGTGCACGAAGCCATAGTTACGAACGATATCGCATTCCACGACCGTGCCGAACTTCTGAAACAGTTCGCGGACTTCGGGCGCGCGCGTTTTGTCCGTGAGGTTACCGACGAAGATTTTAGTGGTCGGCGTCGACGGCGCCTTTCGACTCTTGGCCGCTTCTATTTTAATCGCCTGACCATGAACTATCTCTCCGTTAAGGTTTTGAATGGCTTCGCGGCCGACTTGCTCGTTTTCCATATGCACGAAACCGTAATTTCTGACGATATCGCATTCTACGACCGTACCGTACTTTTCGAACAACGGTCTTAAATCAGCGTCTGTCGTTTTATCGGATAGATTCCCGACGAAGATTTTGAAAGTACCGGCGCCCGGCATTTTAGTTTCTGAAACGCACATAATTGGGCTAAGTGAGTCAGAAGCGTCCATTTGTATGGTCGAAGATCGGTCGGTATTGATGATCGGTCACGCTTATTCACCTGCACTTACCTTTGTATAAAAATAACACTTAAATTGATTTCTATATCACAATTGAAAAACAATTTTCACTACAAAACGTTAAATACTACTTCTATGCTAAAAATCACCACCAACGCAAAATTCACCACAAAATGGCCACCACGTTGTCAAATTACAGAGTTTCCGTGTTTCCGTAAAAATACAGTGTTGCCAGTAACTGATACTTGCCAGTTGCCTCTCTGAAGTACAATAATTATTAGACACGATACACACGAAATATTTTATTTGTGTGTTATTTAAATTTAATAATATAAAATATGAATCCTATAGACATTGATGAAACATTTATAAATTTCAACAAACCTTCCTAGTTCTTTTCTGTAAATGAAATATAGGTAATAATGTTTATACTGTTTGCTTACAATTATAATTATTATCTATTCTAAAAGTAGGTAACAAACTGTAGAAGTAAATTTAACGCAAAGAAGATGTAAATTATTTAATTTATTATCAGGATTAAAAAAAAATATTTTCTACAATTTGTAAAACTACTAAAAAATAAGGAAAATGAACAAGTGTGACATTTACTATTTTAATCCATTTAATATTATAAATGCGAGTAACTCTGTCTGTCTGTCTGTTACTCAATCACGCCTTAACTACTGAACCAATTTGCATGAAATTTGGTATAGAGATATTTTGATACCCGAGAAAGGACATAGGCTACTTTTTACCCAGGGACATAGGATAGGTTTTATCCCGGAAATCCCACTATGCGGGTTTTTCTTTGACTGCGCGGGCGAAGCCGCGGGTGGAAAGCTAATTATTCATAAAAATAAAAAACATCATTACTCCTCACTCAAAAAAAAAATGTGTGCGTGTACTAGTGTACACACGTAAGAAGTGAAACTTCTTTATGACCTTATTTTTCAAAAAATAATTTACTAAATGCAACTTTACAGAAATACGTCAATCACGGATTAAAAACAAGATGGCGCGTAACGGAAAAATGTCACGCGTAACGAAAAAATTTTACGCTAAATTTTTTTCCAACCCCGATAAAGAAGTTTCACTTCAAAAATATCGACACGTTTTTTTGAATCTAATGAAAAATTAAAAAGTCATTTTTTTTCTCACAAGCTTTACATGATATTTAGCCTTATATTTAGCACATACATATTTAGTTATTCTATTCTCTATTACCTATCTGTCAATTACTTACCTGACTATAGTTATCTGTGACTGTGTTAGGTACTTACTCTGTGCTATCTGCATTCTGCGTTTGACAATTTAATGTCATTTAATTTTACTGTGGTGGTCTGAAAATATTGGAAAAAGTCCTATTAGAAAAAACAATATACTTTTATTTCCTGTGTTATTTAATAACGTGTTATAATTGAACGAGTGTGCGCTTCATCTCTGTTTTATCTTCTTTGGTATGTATTGTTTATTTTCTTTTATATTGTATATTTTTAGTACTTAAAAGCAATATGCCGATTGCCGAATAGGAGTTTCTCTTGAATGTACTAGTAAAAAAATAGGTGACTGACGCATTGAAAAATATGAACAGTTTAATAAAACGTATGAATATTTGAAGTTAATTGTCTTTAAACAGCATGTTTTTAATATTGGAAATGTTTGCTACCTACTTCTCTACTTGACATGTTGAAATATATTACATTCATAATTTTGTGAAATATACATACTTTTTATAGGAATAATTAAAATATGAACGCTTAACTGTCTTTGTTAATTACCTAATACCTAATTAATATTTCTTTGGAAAGTGGTGTCCAAATTTTAACATTTCTATGTAATCAATAGTTTAAAATCTAATTAAAGGTTAATTGGTGTTATTACTGTCTTCTATACTCAATGTCATAAGTATTTTTTCAATCAGCTTTACATTATTTATATCCTTATAAATTGTGTCTTTGAAATAGGTACATTGTCTTGCTAATCAGTAAACAATTTTGTTTTTATCTTTGTACATAATTAAGTCACCACTTAATGTGTTAATGATGGATAACATGTACCTTAGTATGAAAATTATATATATATGTATATATAAATATCACAAATAATTATAAAATAATATAATAAAATAATACAATAAAACAGTTATACATATATACATTACATTATACATCATATTAAATTACACGCAGGCCTAAAATAAAGAAAATTGACCCATGCTACAAACACATCAAATATAATAATAAAATTCAGTGAAAGAACAGAACACGAAAACAGAAACAGAAACTAGACACTAGCTTATCCTACGCTGCTCATCGATAAAGTAGTTTCTAAGGTGTTTCTTGAACGTGTTAATATTAACCATACACGAAAAAGTATATAAAAAGTATAAGTATAAAGTATAAAAATCTTTATTGAAAAAGTATAAAGTAATACATTTAAAATTTTGGGGAAACTAAAGCCTGTGTTAGTTGTAAAATTATTTATAATTTATTTAGGAAAAAAGCATGACTTTTACAATTCTTAAATTATTAAACAAATGAGCAATACACTTAAGAACTATATTTCATAAAAAAACAAGAAAAAAGTACAATTTGTCAAAATAAAAGAAAGAAAAAAAAAAGAATAAAAGCAACGTTCCTTGAAAAGATCTTGGCTCAGCATAATATCATAATTCTAAAACTATGACAATGATATGATTCTTGTTAACTATCAATTGAGGTTCTTTGCTTGGCATTTTTTTCTATTTCTAATAAGCAAAGATACACTTTATACTTTAAACTTAATTAAAATGGAGAAGTTATTCTTATTATAAGTCTTAACAATAATTAAAAATTAATAAATTTTATTTGCGATAAACAACATGCTACATGTGCAAGAAACATAACTATTTACTAAAACTGGCTACTCACCTACCTGTTGCAGGGGCAATTTTGGAATTGCACCCTTAATTGGCTCCTTTACTGTGATGTGTATAGGCAGGCAGGGGCAATTTTGAGAACAGCCGGTCTTAGATGCGACGATTTTAGTAGGATAAGAAAAAAGCGTAAATCTCTTCTTCTGTATGACGCAAGTTGGGGATCCCACAAAGATGAAGATTAGCTTCTATAAACCATAAACATATCCATCAAATGAAATTGAGTTCTCTGAGAAATGCATGCAAAACCAAAAATGTCACATTTGAACCGAATATATCACTTTTGAGCGAAAGTGTTCAAGTCATTGCCAGTGCCATGAAACACACAAACACAAAATGTTGTACTTCTAAACCAATTCAATTTACCAAATCAATTTTTAGGATAATTTCACAAAATGCAGAGATGATGGAACATAGAAATATATTGAAATAGGCCTACACATTTTTTCAAACCTTATTAGGTTAATAAGTTTAGATGTATGTATGGCTTCAGATATATATGTATCTCTATCGCTTCTTAAGTTTATAAATTATGTGTATAAATGAAATTATTTGTTTCAAAACATTTTTGTTACATGTAATATTCTTAATAATCCATTTTATTCATGCAATTACTAGTTATTGTATATCTTAAGTTCAGTTAAGTTATTATTTATAAACTTATCTGTTTTGATTATAAATCCCAAAAATATTGAAGAGATTTAACTGCATTTGCAAATGATCAGTATTAAATAAGAATTTGTTTAACAGGCAACAAGAGCGAATACTGCAGAATGTCTCCACCTCTAGATCTAATGTTGATGGAAGCCCTCCTCAATACAACTAACTCTCTGAACAACATTTGTGTTGAATCATATCAAAATCCGTTAATACAAGCATAGAGATAAATCAAGAATTGATACATTACATCAAATATTTATCCGATGAAAATTAGAAACAGAGCTATATAATAATATTTCTGCTCTCTATTCTCTTTTATATTGTAATGTGCAAATTTATGTCGTTTGCTAGTAACGTACATCGTTCTTACAACATGCGTATGACTAAAGGTGATATCTCCACAAAACTATGATCATATAACTGAAAAATCATATATTTTATACAAAACAAAAGTTAAATAGCATTTAAGATATAATTTTTTTAATCACTTTACATTTTGGCACCTTGTGGCGAGGTGTCGGGGAGTAGCGACCCCGCGGGAACCAAGCGCTCCCGGGGGAGGCCCCTGTCCTCACCTCTGGACTGTCCCGGTGGCAGTTCGGAGTGAACAATGACGAGGTTCAGGATCCCCCACCTCTGGCTTGCCTTTGTTGGCCGTCCAGAGTGGAGCCGCCAGAGCTATATGCTCGGGGGTGGAAGTGTCTAATGGCGTAATAGCGGGGAAACCCGCTCCGGGCCCGTGGGCCCGCGATGGTGAAACCGGTGCCGCACCTCTCTACACCCCTAGCCGTTCAGCTGATGTTGCCCCCTTGTTGCCATTCTCGGTAACCTTTTTGGGAGCCCATCGACCGAACTGGCGAGTCACCGTCTGCCATTATTTTCAATTTTTAATATTGAAAAGGCAGACGTCCATAGTCCCCATAGAACCAATATACCAGTCCATCTAACACCCCCTTCCATAACCCAGTTTTATTCATTTCCACTTTTCTGCAATAGTCCTACATTGGCCGCGGACTGCCCAGGGATGTATCTCTATAGTACAGTCATGGGCAGGCTGCGGCTGATGTCCCACAACACATTAAATTCTCTAAAGGGCCTCTGCGTGTTGGACCTGTTTCCCCACGTAAGCCTTCCAAAGGACCGGGTATCTTCCTTCTGGTGGTACCCGTGTATTATGGAGAGAGACATAATAATAAAAATGGGCGTAGGGATGTGACGACCCCATCGCCCACGGTTGGAATATCTGTTGTCGATGTGATAATAGATATTCCACCCGTGCAATCAGACAACCCGCAGGACACCTTGTGGCGGGGTGTCGGGGAGTAGCGACCCCGCGGGAACCGAGTGCTCCCGGGGGAGGCCCCTGTCTTCATCTCCGGCTTGCCTTCACCGGCCGGTCGGAGTGAAGCCTGACGAGGACAGGACCCCCACCTCTGGCTTGCCTTAGCCGGCCGGCCAGAGTGGAGTCGCGAGAGCTTTTAGCTCGAAGGGTGGATGCGAATCATAAGTGGCGAGTGGGCACGTGATGCTGGACCGTCAGGGAGCGCGTGATCGTAGTTTAAAGTCCAGGGACGCCTCTCCACCCTTAGCTGCTCACAATATGTTGCCCCCTTGTCGCACTATTGCAGCGACTTATTTCGGGGGCCCATACAGTGAGAGGGCGAGTCACCACCTGCCAACATATTTTTACTTTCTTTTAGTAGAAAGGCAGGTGCCATAGTTTCCCATAGTCCCCAATACCAGTCCATTTAGCATCCCAATCCATAGCCCAGTTATTAGATTTCCATACCCTGCAATAGTCCTACATCGGCCGCGGACTGCCTAGGGCTGTATCTCTATAGTGCAGTCATGGGCAGGCTGCGGCTGGTGTCCCACAACACATTAAAATTCTCGAAAGGGCCTCTGCGTGTTGGATCCGTGTCCCCACGTAAGCCTTCCAAAGATCCGGGTACCGTCCTTCTGGTGGTACCCGAGTATTATGGAAATGAGAAACATAATAATAAAAATTAGTATGTACCTATGGCTTTATCATGCACAGATGACAGAGGTCTCTCCAAAACATAGATTATTATAAAATTCTATTCCTTCTTTCTTGTCCAACCTGTTTTATATCATTTCCTTTTGATTTATTTTTGAATCCATTTTATAATACTTACATAAATATTTTTTTAATAAAGCATTACTTTTACAATTGTGTTTTTCGTATTATAGCTTTTTGTATCTTGTTTTTATTTGCATTTTAAGTTGGTGTTTGGCTTATTTTTGCTTAATAAATGTATGGAACATTTTGAATTTTTTTTATTTCTTAGTTTATGTTTGAGTTTCTTAGCTATCCACAAGAAGTGTCAACGCTATTTTTTTTGCTTCTTTTTGTATACGTACCTAATAAAAAAACTCTTGAAACAATTTGACCGATTTTGGAATTCACAAGTAAGTATTAACTAGTGTTTTGTTTAATTTAGACTGGGGCCTGGGGAGACTGGGGACTGTCTCTCGTGACCATGCTTACTGCAAAGTGTGCGAAACCTCGGGATAATATAATGAATACGCGTTTAAAATCCGTTAAAATCTTTAATATCTAAATGTATAGTACTCGCGTAAAATCAAACACGAGAGATCAGAGAATAATAATAATATACAGCTTACTCATACCTATATTATATTAAAAAACACCTGATATTATGTCTGTTATCTACAATTAATACAAGAAACGAAGAAAAAAAATAACCAGACTTTTTCTGTATCATAAATAATTTTTTTGAATAGATTAATTGCTATGCAGTTGGTATATGTAGATGTATATAGATGTTATATATTATAATATGTAGATGTTATCTATATGAAGACCCTAAACCAATACGTATAATACGGGGCATAACACGTAATATGTCGAGAATTCGGTATCAGGAATATTTGGTTTAATTTTTTTTCCTCGTGTTTTCTCTACAAAATTAATCTTTGTGCCTTTAAAAACGTTAAAAAAGCAATTACCAGAATTGGTCGAGTTGTTCTCGAGATTTGCGCTTAGCAACATATATTTTGATGATTCATTTTTAATTTTTATCACACAGTAGAAGTAGGATTACACAGCAATAGGACTATGTCGGCTTGCAACCGGTTCCATGTGTATCTTTGGAAAATGCTAATTGCCTAATTCTGAGCATCTTTCAAAATGGCGTGCGTTTGTAAACGATGAAATCATAATAAAATTACCCGCGATATTATTATCTGTTCCCGGTGTTATCTGGTGGCGTCTTCAGGATATACATTTACAAATTCAAGATTAGCTTTGTAGCTAGCTACGAAGCTAACTAAAAATAAGTAGATTTAGGGCTGATTTTTCAATCCTTGGTTAAAACTTATTCATAGAATAACGTATTAAACTACCATTTCAAAAATATTTTCTAATTGTCCGTATTTGACAATTTACAGGTGACATTTTAAAATGTTCGTGTAATACTTTATTGGACGGATAAATTTTAACCAAGGATTGAAAAATCGGCGCTTAAACTTTTAACCCGTTAGGTATTATTTAGTAATCATTTGTGTTTTTCGCTTTATTTATTTAGGTAATATTTATATTTATTAGAACTAGTAAGTGGAACAGAATTACAATTTTCTTAAAACGAAAATGATTTTCGCGAGTAAGCTTAGTAAGTTGCATAGTTTGCTTTCGCAGAAAATTTATACATGTTAACATATAGCAAGTATGGGGAATTTGTGTTTCTAATTAAATAGATAGACCGTAGCAACGACTAACACAGAATATCAATATGTAACAAACAACTAAAACGAAATATCACAATTAACTTAATTAAGGCCAGGTCAGCGCTAGTTTTATTTATTAAAGAGGGTTTTTATTTAATTTATCTTCGTGGAAGTGTGTCGAGAGGTTGCAAGGAGGGCCGTAAATAGCTCGCCTCTTGTGGGGCTTCCTCTCTGAGCACGTCAACGTTGATCAAATGTTTACTATGATATTGATGGTATATGCTTAACTATGTAGTTGTTATTGTCGATTAAAGTGCAATCGTAAATCTAGCATATGCATAGGTATTAGGTATAGTTATATTTGGCGTAAAAAATCAAAATATTTTCCATGTAATAAAAATGAATCGCACAAATGTGTTGCTAAGCGCAAAACTCGATAAACTCGACCTATTCGGCCAATTTTAATTTAACGTAAAAAAGAGTAGGGCAGAACAACGTCTGCCGGGGCAGCTAGTTAGTGCATAAAACAAAAAAGTGCCAAAATGGTTCGCATATCAGCAAGTGTTGCAGAAAAAGTAATAACGCTGATTTTAACTGACGAGTGTAGCATTTGAAATGACTGGTCAGAATGTACAGCAATAATGGCATCAATTGTATGGGTTACTCGAAGTTTAGAGTAACAAACACAGTCCAGCTTTTCGAAACAAGCATAAACGTTCTACGCCTTATACAAACTTAAAATTGTTTATAAATATTGGAGTTACTAAATTGTTTATAATATCTTTTCGAGGATAAAAAAGATTTGCTCTACCTAGTAAAATGTTGTCGATTATTTGATTGAAAAAATATAAGAAATGCAATTTAACATTCATGGCGTGAGCTAAAGAATTAAGAATTATACCCGGAGCTATTTGCCGCGTTAGAATTTGTTCGATCATTCTTTGGCTAGGAACATCTTTTCGAGTCCCCTGATTTTTCATCCATAACCTAAATACCACTATTATAGATAGATTCACAACATGTGTATACAGTAAAACATTTTAATAGCTGAGAAGTGAGAACGTATTTTTTAATCAACGTACATTATGAGTGAAACAAAAATCCGCGTAGCAACTGCTACGATTTTTATTTGGAACAAAAGAATATAATTTCCGTATAAAGTGCTGGCTTTTATTATTTTATACAATATAATAATGCGGCTATTACGAAGCCACACCATTATCTATCGCATGTTTAACAGATATTAATGTTGGTTCCACTACGTAGTATAAAAAAATCATAAATGAGAAAATGTATAGGTATATATACGTAAAATTATATATTCCACCTTCGATCGATGCTGTGTCTAACGTGCACATTCTTTGCCTACGCATCCCTCTAAGTTATCTAATATCTACGTCACAGCACATCTAAGTTTTTTACTCTTTGCCCGGGTATTCGGGTTAGGTCCGCGCAGGTTGGGGCGCAGCGCCGCGGCAGTCCGCCCGCGCCGCCCGGGCCCGTCACACGTGCGAACGAACACTAGCCGCTAATAATATACCTTTGTGCTAACTGTGACATAAACAGTGCTTTGTCTGTGCTTTCGTCGTGTTCTGTTCGATTTTGAAATTTGCGCGGTGAGTTTTATGTAATACGTTTAGTTCCCACCGCGCGGGATAGATGGCGTTGGTACACCGCGTCACTATTGCAGTTGTAATGCTTTTATTTTTAAGATATTTATTACATAATGCTGTTTTTATTCCATTATTGTTTATATATCGGATGTAGAACAGCAAGTAGTAGATATGACCTACTTAATTATTTTCGGTGTAACGGAAATAGCGTTCGGCCAACATGCCGGTGGAAGGAAGCCGGAAAGGC
>CAJQZM010034780.1:22366-41481 GCA_907164665.1 Colias nastes
AGCTAAAAATTCCCGGAAAAGCCATCCTTTCCTACAAATACCGATTGTCATATCTTGACTGAAATACTGGCATAAATATTAAAGATGATAATTTCAACATGGAAACTAGACTTTCATATTTGATAACTTGAATAATGAAGTTAGTAAGCTAGCTAACCCGGTCCGTATTAAAGTTGGTTAAACGACAGTTTAGTTATACTTCCATTAATTTTAACTTATTATATCATAAAGGTACGATAGTTTGCTTCTTTTGATTTGCAAAGAGGTTAAAAATTTGCACAATGCTGAGAATCTATGGAGTCATGAGTACCTACTCACACAAAACCTTTATAATGCATAGAAAAATACATTTTACATTTTGTCAGAAAGATCAAATGACTATTATTTCGGAGTCTTTATTGAGATTTCTGACTAATATTTTCCATATTAGGTTCATTATACATTCTTCCCATGAATTTCTAGGTTGACTTATATATATCTAATTAGTAACCTTTATTTGGTTTGAATTATAATAGCGCAAAGCTGATAATTAAACCTTCTCTAATCGTATTAACAGATAATTATTGTGACCTGGTTACCAGAAAATATGTAAAGCCTTTCATAGCCACGTTTCTAAGTCGGTATTAAAATGATTCGAATATTTTTGCCTATTGACATTTTTTCCTACTATTTAAATATATTCTAGAATTTAAAGGAGAAATTTAGATTTAGGCCAGTTTTAATTGGGATATTATCCTACACATGTATTCTATCTTAAGCTGTTGTACGTAGCAAATTTGACCGAAATTCATGCAACTATTTTAGCGATCTCAATTGTAGGACTATTTATTTTACCAACAAATAGTCCTACAATCGAGGACATTTATTATACCGATAATTTGTTTAAAGTTTAAACACAAAATGATAAATTGAAGATAGATATGAATTTTAGAAACAGTTCTGATTAATTCGTTTGCCACTGAAAGTTTGGCATTGTTAAATATTTGATTCAACGTTAAAGGCACAGAAGTTAGGGTAATGTTGCATGTTCTAAAATGTATCCGAGCCGGCCACCAACGGCTGACGTAAGCCAATTCAATACATGTTACATAAATGGCCTAGGAAATTGACATTTGGAGTATGTGGTTAGAAATGTTGGCTGGTCAGTGAGATGAATTTGTCGTGTGTAAGTAGATTGAAAGGACTAGGACAAAATATTGCAAAGTACATAAACATAAAAGGAGCATATGAAGAATTATATGATCAGTTAGAAAAACATGGATGTGAGGTATAAAATTATCAGAGTGGTGTCGAAAAGGAAATCGAAGCTCTTCAGCTTTGAATTTTCTTCTCTCTTGTCTTTGACAAAATATTATCTGTTTGTCTGGACGCTTTTTTACGTGAATATCGCCTTGAAGTTATTTACAGGTGAAAATTTATACATCTAAATTAACAGCTTTTCTTATATAAATTATAAGGTATAAAAAGTATTTATTTTTATGTGTACTTATACATACTATAATTAATCTTAATATATATAAATCTCGTGTCACAATGTTTGTCCTCAATGGACTCCTAAACCACTTAACCGATTATAATAAAATTCGCACACCATGTGCAGTTCGATCCAACTTGAGAGATAGGATAGTTTAAACATCCACGTACCAGGTACCACGGGCGAAGCCGGGGCGGACCACTAGTTATCTGATAAAGAATACTGACAGTAGATGCGAAACATTGATAATTTTTGTTTTATAACGATGGTTAGTGACCTTATGTCAAAGATTATTTTTATTCTTGCTATTTATAAAGAGCTCATTATATGTTACACGCTATTTATAGAATTGTTCGACTATTATAGACCGGTATGACCTTTGGACCCTTTAAATATAAAAGGGGATTTTCTGTGGGTTATAATATCAAGTCTGATGTTTAATAATAGTCAAAGATTTAAATGTTACGTTTCTTATAAATTTATAGTATACTGCGTTAAATAAAATTCTATATTCTTTAAAAAATAACAAGTGGTAATTGAAAAGTTGTCTAGAAAATCTATTACGGATGCTATAAAGTTAGAATAAATAAACACTTGCCAGTGTATTCTTTTATTGGTACCTAATTGAAATTCAATACACAGTCTCAAACACGGGGGAGTTTATAAGACAGAAACTAGAACTTGTTTCTTTTGTGAAATTATTGATTTATAGCAGAGTTTTATAAGATACTAGCTGTGCTCTGCGGTTTTACCCACATTGCTCCGCTCCTGTTTGTCTTAGCGAGATGATATATAGCCTTCCTCGATAAATGGGCTATTTAACACCGAAATAATTTTTCAAATAGGACCAGTAGTTCCCGAGATTAGCGCGTTCAAACAAACAAACTCTTCAGCTTATATATAGATATATGTATAGATACACTGTTCTGTTTGTAAATTGTCGCTTTTTTATACATTTATTTTGTAAGTCTCTTGTAAATACAGGTGGTTAAATCTAACATATCCTAACGTAGTAATTCATTTGACCTCCGCTCTAATAGTTTGGACCACCCCTATTAGACGCTAGTGCGAGAGTAATTAAGGGAATTAAGATCTAACGACGATGTCAATTAGATCTAGATTGGTGTGCATTTGCTCGTTAGTGTTCGGCTTCATGTAATTTATGTAGTGGAGTTTTTGTAGGTGAATGTGGAAAGGGGACCCCGTTTGTTTCCCTCTTTTATTTTTACTTATAGCTACTATAGGAAGGTTGCTAAGTATTTTTTAAAATAATAAAGGGTTTACAATTAGGGTTGTGCCTTGTGGTTTGCGGTAATAATTATGGTTGTAACAAGTTATGAGAATAAATACATAACATAAATTTTACTTAATAGAAATGAAAAAATAATGAAAAGTTTAAAGTTACATTTAAAAGCTTTGAGTGGGTATTTAATATGAAATTATTCTAAAAAGTTTAAAGTAGTTTATTGTTATAGTGATATACCTTGATTGGAAATTAAAATACTATCCTTACTTATTTATTCCTTTTTTAATATTTTTTTGTACTTATATGATATTAATATAAATTGTTTTCTTCCACAGATACTGTGTCTGCAGCTACCCCGGTAAGTTTAAGTGCTATTTCGTTTCTCGGCAATTTCAAAGTTCTGAACGCTACGACGTAGCATGTTACGTAGGCAACTCGTAGCATTTATACGATCGTTTATATTATACGGCAATTCTTGTATTTCTATTGTGTTTGAGTATTTCTATAGATTGGTATTATATAGTTTTCAGTTGTACCGCTTTAATACTAAAAATGCTAGTTTTTATTCACAGTAAAAACTGAAATTAAGAATATAAATACACAATACACTAAAAATGATGTCTTGTGTTATAATATTATGAAATTAATGTTAATTACTAATATCTTTTCCTTATTTTTTACACGAAAATGCAAAATATTTATGTTCTTTATCAAATTTTCTTACCAAAATAAAAGAAAACTCAAGTGCTTGTAAAATCAACGTAATTATAGACACAATGTCAACAATTAAAACGTGTATCTCAGCAAAGACGTTCTCGAGGGACGAGTTAGCGGCTCCCAGTGGAAATCATCAGTATTTATTGAATCCTATGAATTATTGATTGCGGAGTCAGGGCTGCTCGTTGTTAAGCAGTTGTTAAGGTTTTGATTGATATATTCTTTTTCGAATCGGTGTTAAATGGTAAATGTTATGACGTTTCAAAAGTGCTTCTAGAAGTCTAATTGAATAAATAAATTGAGTTTGAATGTTTTTATGGTTTGACTACGGTACGGTATCTTTGAAATGGTTTCGTGATTAGAACAATAATTTTTGCATACATTTTAGTCTGGCTGATAACTTATTTTTATTAAATGTATTGAATGGTTGTGCTATTCTGTCCAAAATATATAGTCACTGTACATTATATTTTAATTTTGAAAGTATGTTTAACTAACTTTGCAGTCTATACAAAGAAGGCCCTGTTTCAATTTGAGGTTTATATTTAATTCAGGTAATGTTTCTTTCCTGCATAACGTTGAATAAATTATTTGTGTTGGACAAATATAAAGGAAAATTTGCGCAACTGATTGGACAGCAGTGACCCCTTTAAATACTTCGAGTGGCGTGTTTGTAACTTGTGTAACTGGCATTCGGAATGTTTATTTGGAATGCATGTTTGGGACATTGTTTTTTGAACGCCTATCGTATTTAACCGACTTCTTTAAAGTACTAGTGTAATGGTATTTTAACGTGGTATATAATTGTGCTTTAAAAGGATGATTATTAATATCTGAGTCTATTGCGGATTTTTTTTTTATAAATAACAAGCGGTCCGCCACGGCTTCACCCAGCATATAGAACTCAGGTATCACGTACAACTTACAAGACATATCCAACGGTGATATTTAAAATCTAGGATATAATAAAAAATAAAAGCTGATAGAATATTTATCTTAGAACGAAAAGTAGATAAATGGTGTATTTTATAACTTAGTATAAACTAAATTCTAAAGAAATACCAAAACCCGAAGAAAATATAAATGTTCGAATACCCGCCCACTCGTTAGAAAAATGAGCTCGCATACCACCTGCGAAGGCATGTTTTATCACATGTACTTATATAATAATATGTTTTACCATTAATATATTTCTTATAAAAATGTTTAGTATAACATGGTAGGTATATTAGAATTTTGTAAAAATTTCCCTTATTAATTAGTTATTCTATAATTATTTACAATAAATATTGATATTTGCCTACTATCTCCTTCTTTTTCTGGATAATATGTAAATCTCTTCTATTTCCCTATTCAATGAATCAACAATTACATAAAAAACTACCATCTTTATTTTATATCTCCTTTATAACAACAATTTCAGGAGCTTTCACATTTTGCAGTAAATATAATTTCCAAGTAAGTAATAAATAAGTTCACACAAAAGATTTGCACGATGCAGTCTCTTGCGTGATAAAATTTTAAATTGTTTATCTCGGTTGTAAAGCGACAAAGTTTGTGAGTGTCACTTCAGCTGCGAAGTTGGTATGCTTGGTCGATACGGACGCCGTGTGCATACAGAGTTAGTGATATGGGTACTGGGGAGCCATGTCTTAAAGCAGTTTTAATTCCAGGGTAAAACGATATAGCTATTATTTATAGGTCGTCTAGCCCCATCACTTTGCCACACTGGAATTAATACTGCTTTAAAACATTATAATAACACTTCTGGTGAAAGGAGTGGCAAAGAACAGTAATTGTTGATGGCGTTCAAACTTTAACCAAACCAAAAATTTATGATTTCGAATTCTCGGCTATTAATTAAATAATTTATCAACTTAAATCATAAATAAAATTTGTCTGCGACGTACATATACTATAAAAGTTAGCGTAGTAGTTAAAACCTATTGGTATTAAAGCACTTTCCATTTTGTTGAAGTATTGGAAGTAAGCAAAATTAAAGCCTTGAAAACTGACTTATCAACTTCTTAATTACTGGCTGTGTCTGCCATTTTGTTCGCGTGAAGTCGAGACGTGGTTTTTCCGCGTAATTTCTTACAATTTTCGTCAATTCTTCGCTGCTGTAGCGTGATAGTTTATAGATTCCACGATAAAATTTTTATTCATAGTTAAGACTAACTATCAACTTTACCATTTCATCATATAAGTGGTTAGATTTCCATTTTTTACAAATTAAAAAGGTTTCAGAAAAAACAACATGCGATAAATAAGATATTCTTTAATATCAGAACAGCGACCTTATTTCACGCTTCTTTTGCAGTTTAAATAAAGTTGCCACGGTATTGTCCAACTGTAACAAGGTACAAGTCAAAAGCTAATCCAAGTAACTAAAGATGGTTTCCGCTCCCCAAGTAGTAAGCGCTTATCATACCCGGATCGTTAAGTGATCTCCCTCGCAATACATAGCTAGAATACAGGATCCCCCTCAAGAATGGGGTACGTAAAGCCGCGGGCTATCAGGTGCAGCCAACAAAGGAAATTTTGTTTATTACGCCCCACTAAATGTAAACAATGGGGATGAAGTTTTAATTGACGAATCGTGTTGAAGGCCAGATATTTTGGGTTTCATACCTCTAGTAATTCAGAATGTCTAAATTAGAACTATAAAGAGTAACTCTTTATAGTTGTAAAGTATACAGCTGAATTTGTATTTTACTTATGTATTGTAAAAATAAAGTATCTTTCGACCTTTCAACCTTTTGTTATTGGTTTTATGTTAAAAGGTTATTTTTTTTGTTATAAGTTATCTTACTCAAGAATTGTCGAGGGTTTTGTTTTAATAATTACCCTTACTAATTCAAATTACTAATTGAGCGGCTACTCTCATTAAGAGAAAAAGGAGAATATCTTTTAGTAAATAAATAAAGGCTAGGTAGTTGATTTTGTAGGTATCGAATTTCATGAGATTACAGATAATTTACGAAAAAAACGGAAACCCATTACAGCTATATTGTACCTACTATACCTAGCAAGTTCTCGTTACACGTCTGGAACAATGCGAGCCAATGGCGGCGTAATCGTGGAAATAATTACACGAGGTATCTGCCACTTGGCTGTAACTACACAGTACCTGGGGGACGGGTGTGTGGTTCCATTGTGACACGATACGAAGTTGAACGGGGCCGCCCGTGACGTGACATGTTTTGTTTGTGGTGGTAGTAGGAAGAAGAGAATTGTGATATTATTGGTTCTGATTCTGTATACAAGTGTTAAACGAACCTGTGACTATCGAATCAAATTCAAACATTATTGTGAATATAAATGTTATGTTCACAGTATTACAAAGGAAACACTTAGATATATAATCGGAACAACACAAAAGTACACCTAATAACTTAAATAGATTATTTGGCTACCAAACTCAATTAAGAGAATAACAAAAATCGTACCGTGTGTTAAAATGGATGCACAAAATAACATGTAGATAAATCGTGGCCTAGGCTTACGCTCGACTAATTATAATGTAAATCCTAACCGCGACTGGTATCGTTATACCATGTATTAACTATGCTGTATTGGCTAAAATGTTAAAGCTAATTGAAAATATAGTTTCCTGTGTTCATTTATATTCAAAAAAAAAAATAATAAACTGATTTGTATTATTTTAAATATGTTATTATTTTATGCGTTATTAAAAATAGAATAGTTTGGACGAAATACTTATGAAAATATCTATATCTCTTATTTTGATATACACCATCTGTGTATAGTGTTGTGTTCCAATTTTGTTGGTTTTCATATATTTTTTGGCATAGAAGTCTAATTTAGGGATAGCCCTACATATAATCGACAGCAGGAACACTTTCCAAGCATTAACCAATACTTGCACTAGTTGTGTACACAACCGCAAACAAACCGCATCCACTGGTCTCATACCGTACGTAGCGCGTAGCTACGTATAATTGGGTTACATATTATCTCACGCTACAAGCGCTACGAGGTACCCATGTGTAATAAATACCATGCTACGAGTGCTACGCTATAGGCTACGCTCGTAGATGTGTAGCAGCGATTACAATGTTAGTCGGTTGGCTTACCCTGTGCCTGGAAGCTGTTTGCTTATTATTTACAGTATATGAACAGGCTTTGTAAATAATATTTGGGGATAGTGAAAATATCCGAAGTAATGTCCAATTCGTGTATGTGTAGTTGTTAAGGCAGAAATAAAGACTCGTATTTCATGCAGTTCTATTCGTATGCTTTTAATACGTAACATGCGTTATTTTTTACAAAAATCTTTGAAATATTAGGGAAGCCTATCGTAAATGAAAGAAAAGGCCTGCCTATAGTTACATCACGAATAAAAGCAAAAACTTCATCATCACTTTATTCTACTTGAACTAACTACAATTACTCATTATTAAAAATAATTCAAGCATACAACAGACCCTAAAGCCTGTTCTTTATTACATTCGTTCCACAAAGTTTAACCTAATCATGTTGTATTTTTCTTTCGTGGTAATGAAGTTCGCTAGTAGTGGCTTATTTTAGGTTAATTATTTGACGTTTCTATTTTGCTTGGACCATATTTTCTAAGTCCAACTGTTTCCTGTTGTTTGCAACTGTATTTTTCTCGTCAGGCCCGCCGTTTCGGCTGATTGTTGGACTATTTATAGGTGTGATGTGTGGTTCTTGTATTTGTGTTAACATTATTAGATTAAGGTCAATAGATATTCTTATATAATAATACAATATTTATCGAATGCCATATAATTTGCTCTTATAATAAATGTAATGCAATAAAACCTGACAAAATAAATATTGTGTACTAGCTGTTGCCCGCGACTTCGTCCGCGATTAGGTCGTTTTTTACGTGACACTTTATTTTTGAATGTTCTTAATTATTGTCTCTTATAAAATTTAACTACATTAAAATTGAACACTCTGATAAGAAAATCTTAAAATCTGAAGAAAACATGAATGAATGTGATTTAAATTCTACATTACTTAGTATCAAATAATAATCTAAATTAAATGTAGATTAACAGTTTGAGCACACCATTATAGAATATGTACCTAAGTATTAAATTACGTTAGTTTACATAGTAACTTTACTAAAAACACGATGACTTTCTTTCGCGCTCGGTACCACAAACTAAGCATGTTTGTGGTACGTGGCCCGCGTCACTTGAGCCCCCGCGAGTTCCCCTCCGTTGCTATGCGAAAATACATTCGTTGCTCTATTTTAGGAAAAATTTGTAATACTGTGGCCTGGACGTTATAACACGTCCAAAGAGTTCCTGAGTGCCGATATCACCATCTTGAGGAAAAGCTTCTAATGTCGATTTAAAACTGCATATATACGAATTAACCTGTTCTAAAATTGTGAAATGAGTTCAGTTTTAAATTTGAGAAATATTGATTTCTTGTATTCCACTATTCGTTGTAGTCGAATACAAAATATATTTAAACAAACTTAGGTTGGCCTTCAGGCAAAAGGGATCCTATCAAATGGTAAACTTGACCTTGTATCTTAAAAGTAAGCATGAACGGACCTTCTGATAATTATTGAGCACCAAAGGATCATTTGAAACGCACTACTATAAGAGCGAATATTGTCTAATAACAGTTTACATTGCACAGTATGTTCCTCTAAAAGTAGTGATTTCAAAGGTTCCGGTGTATCTTCAAACGAAAGCCGACTCCTTACTACACTTTAAAGCATTACAAAAAGAACATAATATTACGTTAATATCGCCTATACAGAAGATGATCTGTAATCAATTGTGAGGTTATAAGCAAACCCACTTTTATATTTGTCAGACCACACCACCGAATTCGTAGATTGTTTACCTCAAGTCATTAAGACTATGACGAAATCTGTCTGCAGTAAGACGGGCCTCTCGCTATTCGTCCGTTTCCAGAGACCGAATAGTTTCAATTCTTAATCTTTCATTAAACAAACTTATTAATCGTTCTTGTCTCATATAATTGTAATATTCGCGTCCCTACTCTAGTCATTGCTTATGCTCATGTTCATCTTCAAGAGATCGAATAATATTATGATGCACCCTATCATTTGTCAAACGGTCTTCATATTGAGTAAAGTTTCAGATTCTCGAGATAAAATATGACTGTCGTGATCAGTAGTGAGACGTAATTCCCTCTCAGTGAGGGTTTCGGTCTCACGGGATAGTACAATATGCCGTTTGCGATCAGCTGTGAGACGTCATACCCTCTCAGTGAAGGTTTCGGTCTCACGGGATAGTAGGGGAGACCGGGTTTGGTTGTCTCACGGGTTGGTTGTCACAGCGGTCTTAACACAAAACTGAACTATCGAATAAGTCTGTTGAACAGCGTGGCAAAAGCGATATAGTGACAACGCTGTCCCCACTTCGCGTCAGACCGCCCCGATCTGCCGTGAGGGCCTCACACGTGTTTATTGTTTTCGCACAGATTTTTTATGATATGAGGACCGAATATGCTCCTCATAACATCACTTTTTGTGAACGAAACGACAGCGCGGTTTAATTCAATGCTAACACCATCAGAAAAAAGGATTATTTTTAATTGTGAAAAAATATTATGATTTACACTATTAACACTCTTTTAACATAAAATATAAGTCTGTGAGTGTGTAAAAATAAATCCAGCTAATTACACATCAAACTTATGCTTATAATTAGGTATACGACATGAAAATATATTAATTACCAAGCAATAATAATACAGATAAATACTGAACATAAGTATAATAGATATTAAGTAGTATTAGTTAAAATATACTTTGACTACTTTGACTGTTAGTCAAAGTTTATTTTTACTAACAACATGTTAATGAAGAAGAAATAATAATTACCAACTATAATACTTAACACGGCACATTTTTCAAATTATCTTGCTCAACTCTGCTCAAAAATTTGAGGGTTTTGTTGGAACTTTAATATGTCAAAACTATGATATATCTAAACTACGATACAACTTACATGCGGAAATGCTCATTACAATTGTGAATCTAAAGAATAACTAACAACATACTATTCAATTTTATTGAGCTGATGAATATCTTTTGCCTGGAAGAAATCACCGTCGCCTAATAAATACACTGTGTTTTCTTATAAAACCGTAACATAATTTATTTTATCTACTTAAATAATGAAAATGATATATTTATAAAATATAAAACATATTACCTATGTAAAATGATTAAAAATAAATAAATGAAGCAACTACGATTCAAAGAAACCATCTTTTTCAGTGTAAAAATGCTCTTAGCAATCCTGGATGATGAACTGTATATCATGTACTCTGATCCCAGTACGGTCGGTACCTCGATAGCCATAACGATAAATATTATAATCAGATAACCGCAAAATCAAAATAAAAACATTACTTGTACAGTTGTGAGTGCAAAATTTACGTTTCATTTGGCAATAACATTTTTTTCGGTACTAAAACGTAGTAGTTTGATATGTGGTTGGCTGCCCCTCCTCTCCTTCCTGAAAGATATCCTCCAAAATTTTCCGAGATACTTCCAACCATTGGACGTTGGACATTAACTTCAGTCAAAAATTGACGAAGCGGATTATTACTAATTTCCACTTAATCCTCGCTGCTACTATCTTTATCATCAAATCATCAATTTTCAAGTGGTGTTGTAAAAATATCAGCAGAAATCGTCTTCCAAAGGCGATATAATTTTATGAGCATTGAATCTGTAAATAAAAAAATCAAAAGTTAACTGTAAATCTATAAAAAAAGCTACTTACAAATAAAATTTTATCAAAAACTACTGTTCCCAATGCACCTCAAAATAATAAAAGAATTCATCATTTTATTATTTCATTCTAAAAGTGTAATATAATTTGCAACAAAAAACATGAATTGCTATCATTATAAAAAATAAATACCTATAAGTAACAACTTACCTTTTGTGGGAACGCATGATGGTGAAAATTCACAAAACACGAAGATTGCATTTGATATTTTTGGTTTTATGGCATTCAATTGCTTTATAACTATGTCCCTATGTCCCTTTGTATGCTTAAATCTTTAAAACTTCGCAACGGATTTTGATGCGGTTTTTTTAATAGATAGACTGATTCAAGAGGAAGGTTCTAGTATATAATTTATTAAGTTTTAGACAAAGCGGACGAAGCCGCGGGCGGTAAGCTAGTAAATTTATAAAACACGAAGATTTTTAAAATTGTAACTAATGAACACAATCAATATTAGATTAACTGTAGATAATGGTGTCTAGTTTTACTTAAAATAATAAACATCTACCCTCACTTTAAAAAAATGTAGCATATTTATTATTTACACGAAATATACCATAGAGGGAAGGGAAGATATGGGTTAAAGAGTTAAATAAATAACATAATAATTATATTTAAATTATATTAATTTTCAACAGTGTATTCAGTAGTGTTAACATGTAAATTGATTTGATTTTTACGAAATCTCATAGATGGCGCTGTTACAAAATTAACATTATACAACTTACATTCTTTAAACTATGTTTCTCTTCCCAAGTTACTTAAATGGCATTATTTTTATAGTGTCAATCTAGATATTGTCAAACAACATTTATATATGCGTCATTTGATTATTAATTTCCAATAGTTAACGTGTATTTGATTTTTCTAACACTTCATAGATGGCGCTGTTTTAAATTTGTCTTTATACTGCTAAGATTCATTTAACTGTTTCTCTGCCCAAATTACGTAAATGACATGGTTTTTATTTTGTAAAGCTAGATAATAGCATGGCTTACTCGAAACCAACATTTAAACATGAGTTTTTAGATTGTACGCTGTCGTAGTACACAGAATAGGTAAGAAAAATAAAGGTTCACAGCTCCTCCCCCGAAGGTGATATCATGATGATATGTATAAACTATCCTCACCCGACCTCTAAGGAATATTCATGCAAAATTTGAAGTAAATCTATGCAGTACTTTTCGAGATTAGCCCGGTCAAACATACAGACAAACAGACAAACAGACAAACAGACAAACAGACAAACAGACAAAAATTCTAAAAACTATATTTTTGGCTTCTATATCGATTATAGATCATGGATTATGTATTCTTTTAAAAAAATATTCAATGTACAGTTTTGACTTTCCTACGATTTTATTATATGTATAGATTAAACGAAATAAATTGATGTGTTCATTAATTTATGTGTTACCTATTCAAATATTTTCCCAAGTAACCAGTCAGTCTATAGTCGTTTCCATTATATAGGCCTAAAACGTATGCCAAAAGATACATTAAGTGGGCGCCCCTAACCGTCCTACATAATTCGGGAGTGTCCTTCGTCATTCCCAATGTTTTGTGGCCGGCTTGACAACTGTAAAATATTAGCCCGGCTCCCCCGGGCGGGGGAATATGGGCTTTTGATGCGGGGCAACTTTTGTGAAAAGTTTTGTGTTTCAAGTCGTTACGTAAGGTTCGTTGAAGTGTATAAATGTAGTTTCGGAGTTTATTTTTGTTATGAATTTACTATAAGAGAAACGTTTCAGAGTGGTATGATTTTAAATGACTTTAGACTGTGAGCTAAACTTACTCCTTAGATAAATATATTTATCTAAGGGCTGATTTTTCAATCCTTGGTTAAAACTTATTCGTAGAATAACGTATTTAACTACCATTTATGAAATGTATTCTAATTGCCAGTATTTGACAGTTTACAGGTGACATTTTAATATTATCGTGTAAATTCTATCCAAGGACGGGTAAATTTTATCCAAGGATTGAAAAATCGGCCCTAAGTAACTTCTAACATAAACCAGTGGCTTGCTTGCTAAAATATGAGTAGCGAGAGAGTACCGAAATAGTTAAGATAAATACATTCGAGCTTGTTAATCATATATTCACCATAAATATAAAATTAAATACATAGTATCATTATCTTAATTATTTAAACATTCAAATATAATGACATACATATGCATTGAACCAGATGATTAACATGAACCATGAACTGCAGGCCTACACTAAGGCAGCTTGTATTGTAGGCCTGCAACCCGTCCTGAATATCAAATATTATTAATATTATATACACACCGGCACAATTAGCGGAACAGAAAATAACAAAAACCGGCCAAGTGCGAGTCGGGCTCGCGCACAAAGGGTTCCGTAGCAGCAAATATAATAAATTACAGTTAAATCAACCTATCTCAAAAACTATAAGAGATACTTTGATCAAACCAAAAATCGTTGAAAGAGTTAATTAGCATGCATCACCTCTATTTTTTTTAGAATTTTATACCCCGTAGTTATAAAAATAGAGGGGGGGGGACATACTTTTTACGACTTTGAGAGCTGATATCTCAAAAACCGTTCACTTTAAGAAAAATGTTTTTTAGAAAACTTTATATCATTTTAAAAGACCTTTCCATTGATACCCCACACGGGTATGTACATCGAAAAAAAAAAATTTCATCCCTCAGTTACATGTATGGGGGGCCCCACCCCCAATTCTTTTTTTTACTATTTAGTGTCATATTTTTGTAGCGGTTCATACAACACATATTCCCATCAAATTTCATCACTGTAGTACTTATAGTTTCCGAGTAAATCGGCTGTGACAGACGGACAGACGGACAGACGGACAGACGGACATGACGAAACTATAAGGGTTCCGTTTTTGCCATTTTGGCTACGGAACCCTAAAAAAGTGAGACTATGAGATAATAACGCGTATATTTGACGAAAATGTAATTAGACACAAAATAACAAATTGATTAACATCTTTTAACAACGACTTTGAAATGTCTTCGTTATTTTTTATTGAAAAATAAAGAAATTTGAAATAAGTGAAATTTTTAGATGATTATGAACCATCACAAAAAATAAAAAAAGTAAGCATTGAAATGATTTAACAATAAAATTAAAGCAAAATTAATAACGAGTGTTTCTCCCTCTTGCTCTGATTACGGTTTCCATTCGTCTGGGCATGCTACAGATTATGTTATCGATGATTTCTTGAGGCAACCGCTCCCACTCCTCAAGTAATGCGTTTCCAAGATCATTCAGATTGTTGGGGGGTGGCATTCTGGATTTAACCCTTCTTTTTATCAAGTCCCAGACATGCTCTATCGGATTCATATTGGGGGAATTTGCTGGCCACTGCATCACCGGTATACCTACGTGACTCAGATATGCCTGTACCGATTGTGCACTATGAGCACGAGCATTATCTTGCATTAGAATAAAGTCATCGCCAATAAATGGGGCTAATGGTACAACATGTTCTTCTTAAATGTCTCTGATGTATCGATCTGCTGTCATGGTCCCTCCTGTGACTATCACTAACTCCGTGCGAACTCCCAAACATATCCCTCCCCAAACCATAATCGAGCCGCCACCATAAGCCACTGTGTGTTCAAAATTAGACTGTATGTGGAGTTCTCCTTTGCGTCTCCATATTCGCTGTCTCCCATCGATCTATTTTAAAAGAACTCTGCACTCATCAGTAAAGAGAACCTGCTGCCATTCGTTCAAATCCCAGACGATGTTCTCGCGCATCGGTTTCTGTTCCGCTAATTGTGCCGGTGTGTGTATTTGGTGATGTTTAAATAAAATATAACATTTATGGTTAAATTTTACTGGTTGATGTAATCGTTAGCAACGCGTCTTGGTCCATTGAAAAGTTACATTTGGGGTTGCATTTTTTAGAGGACGCAATTTTATTTTTTTGATGTGTAGGGGTGGTCAGTGTGAAGCTATCACCAAGTTTGTGGGGTCGCCACCCTTGTCCCACGGCCGCCATCTTGAAAATAGCGGTTGATATGGTTTTTACGATATATCTCTTAAACTATTTATTTGATAAAAAAAATTTGTTTACATTATTTGTTGCAAATTAAATACTCTACAACTTTGATCCTGCAACTTTTTGTCGTAGAACTATAAATAAAAAGTTATAAGCGAAAATGTTCAGAAATTAGAGATATTTATATTTCTCAATAAAACTTTTTTTTATAATTTTACGTAGAAATGATATTTGACCATTTTTGTAGATTGTTTTTCGAGGAACAACTTTTATATACAACATTTTTTCATTAATTAAATAGCTAAGGTTTTACAGCGCTCCGAAGTGAGTACTAATTTTCAGTACTCTGAACTATACAGTATACTTATATTATGTGTGTACTAATAATAATTTGTCATCAGTAATGGTTTTTTTTGTTATTATAATATTTTTAATAATTAATTTTGCAATATCACTAATAATTAATTATTGAATCTTTTCCCCACCACCCAGGAGGTAGAGTCTGGAAGCGCGACTTTTTTTTACGTCGAAAAGCAGGTCTGAAATGTTCTGCAGTGTGCTTCTATTGTTCTGGAGTATGAGAAAATAGCCAATAGCCAATATATGTATAGTTAAGAGTACTGAAAAATAGTACTCACTTCAGAGCGCTGTAAAACCTTAGTTATTGACGTTATGAAAAAATGTTGTACATAAAAGTTGTTCCTCGAAAAACAATCTACAAAAATGGTCTGATATCATTTCTTCGTAAAATGATAAAAAAAAGTTTTATTGAAAAATATAAATGGCTCTAATTTCTGAACATTTTCGCTTATAACTTTTTTATTTATAGTTCTACGACTAAAAGTTACTACACCAAAGTTGTAGAGAATTTAATTTGCAACAAATAATTCAAACAAATTTTTTTTATCAAATAAATAGTTTAAGAGATATATCGTAAAAACCATTTCAACCGCTATTTTCAAGATGGCGGCCGTGGGACAAGGGTGGCGACCCCACAAACTTGGTTTTAGCTTCACACTGACCCCCCCTACACATCAAAAAAACAAAATTGCGTCCTCTAAAAAATGCAAGGTTAGGGCTAAAAAATGTAACATTTCAATGGATCATCTGCAAGAAGCCATTTTTTATTCAACGTGACGGCGCCAAAGTTAGGGGTCACGGGGATGTCAGCTGCTTAACGTCAGACTAATGTTGCCAGAAAATTCTTAAGAGAAGTTAGTTCTTTTTTTTTTTAAGATGTTTACATATTTTGTTGTACATTTTATAGTATTGCATTATATCTTATAGGTTGTTTAGGAAGCTTTAACAAAATTTCCTAAAAACAGTCAGGTTCGCAGTGACAATGCAGGTTTTAAATTTAGAGCATATACTTATTTTAAGTTTATTGTACAAGCTCTCCCCGTAATATGCAGATCACGTAATCGCGTGATTGTAGGTAGCAATTTTCATCTCCCATTTATTCATGCAAGTTTATTTTCTACAAATTTTTTTGATGTCTTTCTCTAAAATCCATTTATCTACACATCAAAATTAATCCAGAACCTTCAATAAGTATTACTTTTTACTATCTACAAATACAGAATTACTATACTATCAATATCACAATATTTCTACACTGGTTTGTTTTTATGTCTCTCTAACATCCGTCCATCTACACATAAATCCTCATCCAGAACCTTTCAGCTGTTCTATTTACTAGCGAAAATTCATCCATAACTTTAAGTGATAGATTCACTATCTACAAATACATTATCACGTTACCGCTCAATATTTCTACAGAATGATCACACTATCAATACCACAATATTTCCACAGAGATACAAGTTAACAAAGGCTGTGACAAAGGCAAGTCTAGACAGACGCTCTGACAGTGACGCATGGAACGTGTGGAACCTAGATGGCCAATAATAGTAAATTGTCTGAGAACGTTTTAAAATGTATTCCGACATTTTTGTAAAATGGCGCTCGGATTCGAGGGTTATGTATGTGCTGGTTGGGGTTATGGCGGTTGAATATATATATTATTTATTGTGATTGTATATTTTTAGAAAGTTGTTAGATTTTTCGATAAAAGTCATCATTTGACATCATTTTTAAATAATATATTTTATAGTTTAAAACAATTCCATAACATATACTATATGAATTATATTATGATGTTATTTATTTTATTTTGTATATTTTAACATATTTAAAAAGATAATAATCATGTTCTTTGAAGCGATATAATTTTCTTTCACCTCGAATTTAGTTTGAAACACTTTAATAAGCGTATATTTAGTAACTGTACACCAAGTACGAAAGTTTTCCGGCAGGACTCGAGAGGAAATAAGTACGTAACTTAAATATTCGAAACTTCTCTTAAAGGCTTTAATTTCCTTCTTGACTGCTATTGAGGCTAGTACTTAGTACTTACTTAGTACACAAAACTTCAACTTAGAACGTTGGTATTTGAAGTTTTAAATTAAAATTCATTAGTTGGGGTGGAACTGTCAAGCTAAGTTATAAATTTATAATTTACAATTACAATAATTTATCTGCCTTATGATCTTGTTTAACTTAAGTTTTATTGAAATTTCGATTATACAATTTTACTCCTTTAGTATCTACAAGACTTCTGTCTGGTTCTGTACATATATAAATAAATTAATGTTTCAATTTTAAACCATAAATTGCGATGGTTTACAAATAAAACAAATTTACTGGTACCTCCTTCCAAAGCGGTTGAAGTTCTAGTATGTCCATTGTCCATTATAAAATTTAGAAATATCTAATTTTATAGAAGGTATCGAATTTTAGATCTGTGACTAATTTTAAAAACACGTGCCATGTAGCCACTTATCGCACTGCACGAAGTGACCTTAAACAGAAAATATGTTTCGATCTTGACACGTTCTGAACAGTTTCTCAGCTGTTCAAGATTTCTATTCTCAAGGTGAGGCAACCGCCCCATTGTCTAGACCGGTGGCGCCATGATCGGACGCTTTCGGTTGTCTATCGTGGGACTATTTGTTCTTATTAAACTACAGTTTGATTTAGGGTGTTTATGAGAAATGACGGGATTCTTTGAGAGGTTGTGTTAATGGGTTTATTGTAGGTATATGTAGATAGAGTTGGTTAAAGAAAGTGGGGTTTTAAAGAGTGTATTACAGATTTAGATATAATCAGTCAGATTTTATAGTTTTATGTCCTAGTGTAGACAGTTAATACTGGCCAATATTAACCGACTAAAATTTCAATAGGTAAAATAAACAATTTTCGCATTTTGAAACTAACATTTTTCATAACGTTGCTACTATTTACATTTTGTGAAATAAAATAGAATGTGTAGCAGCATAACACGGAATAGCACTACATCTTAAGTTATATCTTACCGCAAACAAGTAAGTGCTTCCGTTGCCAACCGTACAGGAGAAGAAAATCTAAATTTAGGTATATGAACACTAGCTGTCCCGGCAAACGTTGTTCTTACTCTTCTCACTTAGGGGTAGGTCTTAGGGGTATGAAAAATAGATGTTGGCCGATTGTCTAACTTCATGAAATTTTGTGTCCATTTGCACACAAAATTTCATGAGAATCGGTGCAGCCGTTGCAGAGGAGTACGGCAACTAACTTGATAGAGAAGATATAATATAGAGATAGAGATACAAATTACCAAGAATATGTATTTTTCGTTTTACCGTATACCAATAAAGTTTCAAAATATAAAAGTTGAATTTGCCTAATAGTCTGCATAACCAAAGTCGCCTCAAAAAAAACGTCTAGCAGTGTCACAAAGCGACGAAGGGACATTGTAACCCCAAGTTATAAAATCCGTACAAATCGCAACTAGTACATACGCAAACTTGCACATTGACACACGCGAGGGTGTTCACCCCAATATTGATTAGGTGTTCG